>JAYDZE010574890.1:0-11589 GCA_034509125.1 Monilaria moniliformis
GTGCTCGCAAAGTGCTCGCTACGTGGTCGATATATTTCGAGCACTTCGGTGCTCGGTAATATGTGCTCGCTAATCACCGCTTTTTTTGTAGTGTACGTAACAATCAAGTAGATAACCGTTTTCCTTATGTAAGTTATTATTAACCACACTAAATCAAAGTCAATGGCTGAGAGATGACTTTCTTTGATTGCATAAGATAACTGATAGAATAGGTACAAGTTAGTAGTTGGGATCCATCATTTTTGTAAAAATAACTCCATACATAATTATAAATATCTTTTGCTCAAAAGGATTTCGACCAAAGTATCAATCACTATAATAATTAAGATGTTCAGTGCCTGACTAACTGGATCTTGTAATTTAATATATCAATAATTACAAGTTGGTTGTTGGGAATCCATGATTAGACAGAGTCGCGAGACATTTACGGACAAATACCTCTGGACTGAATGAGCTACTACAGTTCCGTGGCAAGTCATTCTCAATATCTATTTGCCGAAATGAACTCCGGTCAAAATACCAATCACTAATGGCTTCTGCAATTGTCTGCAAATAAGTAGCCGTCGGATTAGATTTTTGGAAAACGATGGCTAATCAATTACACAAGTATTGATCCAACTGAAAAATAACATGCTTCTTTAGTCAAAATAATTTATGCAGAAAAAGGAAGTCATAAACAAATGCTAATAGTCTTAATTAATTACCTTATTTGCAAGTATGTTATTTCCTTGAAGAGATGAGCATGTCCATTCTTGTATTATCAAGATGTGGCCATGGAGGTAGCAAGAATGAACAAACATCCCTCTACCCAACGAGTGCTTGAGTTTCAACAGTGCTCCTATGAAAGTGTTTCGAAAATCTGAAATTATATATATATACATGCATGCATGTTAGTCATAGTTTTTTACTTGAAAGTCTATAAATTATATATAGTTCGAGTACCTCTCATTATTCCTAATTGTGTAGAATTGCAATGTCTCAAATTTCCAAGGCAATTGCTCCATCCGAGCCTACCGCCAACAGCAGGTAGTGTATTGTATTCAATCTGCAGGAATAAATTAATATAATTAATTAGAAACATGCAATAAAAAACATAAATTTATTAATTAATAAATAATCAATCTGAGGTCCACTATTTTATAATAAATCTAAAATTGTTTTCCTTTCCCACTATTGCTCTATTACCTGAAATGCATCAAAGGCTGATTCGAGTAAAAAGAGGGGCGTCTTGATATCTCCAACATAATATTCCGGAAAAAGGCACTGAAAATATTAATGAGACACATTGTTAGAATTTTGGTGCGACTGTAATAAAAAATGGGATAAATTTCTATATGCATATTGTCTCACCAAATTTGGGTTCATTTTTGAGGTGCATGATTTGGGCAACGATTTAAGTAATCCCTGCAACTCACATTGGATTAGTTAAAATTTAAAACGAGAAAGCAAAACTAAACCTAAAAAAGATTTCCTTGAAAATCTAGATAGAGTGCGAGAGAAGAATATATATACATGTGTTGCAATCACATTGGCATAATATTTTTCTCTATAGTCGTCTCCAAGGGAACCCTTTCTGTAAGTAAATTAAAACAAATTAATGAATAATTAATTATATATATAAAACATATAACTTGTGAATCGTACGTACCCATGAATAATAAAACCAGAATCCGAGATACACTTGACTCGACTGGTTTTTGGAAAGAGTTTTCGAAAGTTATCACAGTGTAAAGTGGTGGTCATTCCACCTGCTGAGGTACCAACCAACATAGCCTGCAGGTCATTCAAGATTTAACCAAATAAACATAACAATGAGTAGAGAATATCAAGAAAATAATTCATACATTTTGGGCATTCCCCATTCCTTTAGAAAGCAATTCTTCCATCATGACTTTGAAAATCCTTGCACCCCGGTAAGTGACGTTGCTCCTCTGAAACAATAATATTACTTTTAATTTCATATCACACCTATGTTTGTACTACTGGATGGAACTCAATGAATAAATACTTATTCAAGACTTACTGGATCGACATGCCTTATATCCGACATAAATGATGAGCCATCACAATAGTAAATGTATGCCTTATGCCAATTGTAGAAATCTGAAGGAACATGAACCCAAAATTATAATTTCATCAACAACTAAATGCAGACAAATAATTAATTTATTGAAAAACATACCTGGATTAAAGGTGGAATTTGTATCTAGTAACCCTGAGAAGTTGGTTTGATTACCGATGAATGGGTAGGTACTCCCACGTGGTGTAGTTGATCTGTTGTAACAATCTATTTTTGAACTACACCATCCACCGGACTAATATATATCCACGAACAAGCAAAAAAGAAAATTGCATTACGTACTATACCATTTCATTTTAATTCTTTGCGAATATTTAAATAAAAAATTAACTCTTTTTTGCTTTGTTTTCTATTCTAATATTTGATAAGTTATTAACGGATCATCAAATTTGCGAATGACATTAAAAATTGAAGCTTGATTTATTCATATTTTCTCTTTAATTTGTGTACTTTGTAATTTTGATGATTCTGATAATATTTGGTGGTGTATAATAAAAAGAAAAATGATAAACGGCATATGGATCATCTTTGAATAACATATTGTAAACATTTTGATGCATTATGTATTTACCTGCAAATAAACAATCCAACTATTTGAGCCATTTCCGTATCCCTGAAAATAGGAGTAAGCAGGTGGACTGCCATCTAAGCAAACTGTTGCATGAAAATAGTGATTACTTTTAGAAATATATTTGGTGAGGTGAAAGTATTCGAAAGTTGAAAGTAGAATGAAACCTGCTCCTTTTGGAATAGCACTCTTTAGAAAAGTAATGTCTACTAATTGATCTCCATCAACTTGAGCATTCATCACAACAACTGAGCAAATAAATAAACTCAACCAACCACCCATGGCGATGATGCCTCTATCCATTCTTCACACCCACAAATTATAAACAATTATCAGTACCATTTGATAAATTTAAACATAGAAAAAAAAAAAATATATATATATATATATATGTAGCAATATGAGTTAAAAACCAAACCTGTTCTCAGTGTTCATCGCTTACAAAAGTGGTGAATAATTGCTTCAAATTATATATTCTCAAAAAAAGAAGAAGAAGAAGAAGAAGAAGAAGTAATGGTATATATAGAGATATTCATAAGTCAATTTATAAAGATAAAATGAGTGAGTTTTGGATCTGGATGTAGATGGAGAAGCCCTCGAGTTTTGTCAACCAATTTTGAGCAAGTGGGGCGATGCTGTAGGCTGTCGGCGTTGGAGATCTAGCCTGCTTACGTATTAAATTGGAATTTAATATATTAATGGATTATAATGTAATGTTATAACTTACTTAAGTCGTTGATTTTTGTAGAGGAAGGCCTCGGATCGCATCATTTTTTTAGTGTGTTCACATTGCACACGGTCTGGTCGATCAATGGCTTTATATATGTGATTGTACATGTTATGAGATTTGTGAATATCACACTTCACTAAATTAGGGTGACCAAAATATCGGTATTCCGAATAACCAAACCCAATCAAACTGAGATATTAAATTAAGTTCAATTTTTTTTTTAATTTTTGAATCGAAAAAAGATTTCTTTTCTTCATAATTTGAACTTGGCTTAATTTGCTTCAGTTTAGATTATTTTTTATTTAAATCGGAAAATACAAAAATCTGAATTATATTTAATATATATTAATATTTTATTTAAATAATAATTTATTTATATATTTATATCCTAGTACATATAATAATTAAAAAATTATCTAGATTTTTTAATTTTTTTGGATATTTTGAAATTTTTGGGATTCAGATTTAGTTATATATATATATATATATATTGTGATTATTCCGAATTTATTTGAATTAATATATTCTCTCATCAAAAACCCCAGGTTCGGCAGGGTAAATGCATTAAAAAGGGACAAATTTTAGAATTGAATTTTCGAATCTATTCAAATTTGACAGGAATTCCATGCGAACTCGCCCGACATCATTGAGAGTTACTGTCATGTGATGACGCATCAATTCTACAGTGGAATGAATAATGATTGACATATTTTTAGCGAAAATAGTAGATTTTGTAAGGAATCATTTCTAAATCCAACGAGCCCTAACTGTGAAATCATAAGCCCAAGAGCCGAGCTGTTTAAGTATAGCATCCTAGTCTTTGGGCCTAAAAGTACAAAGCTGTCCATTAAATTGCATAATTGGCCAAACCCAATCTAAGCATACACTCGAGATTGATATAGGTTGGGTTAAGTCAAGTTCTGTGCAACAAATTGGTCTATAGCTCCTAACATAGAGATAATTAACGTTATTAGTAATATATAAACAACTCACATGACTTACATTCCAAAATATGAGATTTATGTATAAAAAGTAAATAAAATGCAAGAAGAAAAGTAAGCATAACAAATTTATTAAAGAAATGTCTACGAGCCTAATCTGAGTCAATCGATTATAACTATTCATTTCGTAACAAGCTAATGAATGTTAAGTTAGAATATAAAATTGATTATTTAGGTATTGTTGGTTAATATTTGATAGCATAATTCATTTATGTGTAAACTTATATGTTACTCGAGTATGGTAGCTTAGTGGTATCTCTGTTTTTAAAAGAATACATGACTAGGTTAGGATCTCCCACCTAAAAAAAAAAAAAAAAGTAAATTAACAATTTATTGTGTATATGAAAAATAGCAATAGTGTGAGTCGTTTTGGTAAAAGGGGATATAATTTGGATAGTTTAGGTAATTATTTGGGCATGAATGAATTGGATAAAAGAATGGAATCCGTAGGATGACCGATTCACATGAAAATCGTAATCGGTCAAATAAACCAATCCAGCCTTAATTTGACAACAATGAATGGTGATGAAATTTAGTTTGTTTCCATAATTGGGCGATAATACATGCATCATATGTGATGTGATGATTTAACAAATGAGACCATGAAATTTTCAAAATTGATCTTGACTTCATCAATCTACTAATTCTCTACCATTTTCTGCCCCCAAAAAAAGAATATAAATCTCGACTTAGTCAACATTGTAAAAATAAAAGTAATTTTCATCCTCTAAGAAACTAATTCAAAAGGAAAGAGACAATAACAATAATAATAGGAAAACGGAGTTTACAATGAAGTGATTAACCCCCCACCCCCACCCCCACCCCCTTCTACAAAATCCTTCAAATTCGAACGTTAGAGAAGATTCAGAAACATCAATTTCAACTCAAAAACCAAACTTGAAAAAGTGAAGGAAAAAAAATGTCTTCTTGCACGGTTGCAATCTCGAGCTCGCCGGTTTTCTCTCCGTCGTCGTCGTCGGCCTCCGTCTGCTCTCCGAACTCTTCATCTCCTCGGCTGTTTCGACTGCAGAAATCAAGTGGGCTCATCAAGGCCCTCTCCGGCGGCGGAGATTCGTCCGCGATTTTGAAGAGGAAGAGGCCGCCGAGGCTCGACATTCCGGTCTTCTCCGTGGAGGAAAAGAAGGCGGTGGAGGGGACGACAGAGGAGGCGGTGGAAGTGGAGGGAGATGGGTATACTGTGTGTTGTAAGAGAGGAAGGAGGGATGCGATGGAGGACCGTTACTCTGCTGTTGTGGGCATCCAAGGTGACTCCAAGCAGGTAAATTTCTGCTCTTTTTTATCTCTTTTTTAGAGAGAGAAACACACACATACTGTGTGTTATGTTATGTGTGCCTGTTTGTGAATATTTGTGGAAAGGTCGACTTTTTTTTTTCACACACATACATATACTGAAACAGATGCATATACAAATACAGTATCCAAGCATGGGTTTGGAATCTAGGTTTTAAGTTTGAATGAGTCTTGATTGCTTTTTTTTTCATTATTATTGTTATGGAAAAAAAATGTGATTTTCTTTAATTGATTTCGGATTTTATTTATTGTACTGCTTTAACTGTGTGTGTCACAATGTAGGCATTCTTTGGCATTTTTGATGGGCATGGGGGTGCAAAGGCTGCTGAGTTTGCATCTGAGAATTTGGACAAGAACATTATAGATGAACTAAACAGAAGGGGAGATCACAGCAGTATTGAGCTAGCTGTGAAGGGTGGTTACCTGACCACAGATTCTGAATTCCTCAAGACAGATGTTCGAGGCGGAGCGTGCTGCGTGACAGCCCTCATCACTGGAGGCAGCTTAGTGGTATCCAATGCTGGTGACTGTCGTGCCGTGTCTAGCAGAAATGGGGTGGCCGAGGCTCTCACCTCTGATCACCGCCCATCTAGAGAAGACGAGAGGGAAAGGATTGAGATGTTGGTAAGCAGCCATGTTTCTGCGTTAGTCTTAGTTTTTGGTCATATTGATGGTTTGTTCTGTCTTAGCTTATGTTGGGTGCTGTTTCAGGGCGGTTTTATTGAGTGCCGGAATGGTGTTTGGCGAGTATTAGGATCTCTAGCTGTTTCAAGGGCTATTGGAGATCAATACCTTAAACAATGGGTTACAGCCGAACCAGAGACCAAAGTCGTTAAGCTTGATCCAGAATATGAGTTTCTGCTCCTTGCTTCTGATGGATTATGGGATAAGGTAACCTTCATTGTTTGAGTGATGAGTCCATCAAACAGTGTGTCACATATACTGTTTTTATGTATCCAAGAACCAAAGTAAACGAGACCTAACTTTTGAGTTCAATCATCTAAGCCCTTTTGTTGCATTGCATCTCATACTTCGTCTCACTGTGTTGAGCCTATCTCGTTGATGCAATGTAGGTCTCATATATGTACTAATTTTTTATGCTTTGCAGGTTAGCAATCAGGAAGCAATAGACATTGCTCGTCCATTTTGCATAGATGTCGAAGAGCCACAGCCACTATCCGCGTGTAGAAAGCTCGTTGATCTCTCTGTTTCTAGAGGCTCTGCTGATGACATTAGTGTGATGCTTATTCAACTGAGGAGATTCCATTGACAGTTGGGATGAAGAAACGAGGAAAATTTACATAGAAATGACATGGTTTCGAAGCTCTCGTTGCAATCGCGGTGGGATTTTAATAGATGCCAATGAATCTTTTGACACAAGTCTGATCCTAATTCTTTAGTGCTACATTAATTTACTGATTTCAGCTGGAGGGAATAGTCTGATTATAATTCATTTTTGGGATATTTTCTGAAATGATTTTGTAAATTTAGTTGATCCCATTTATTGGCATTTTTTAATTAATGATCATACAGTTCTTTCTTTATTTAGATGCTACTGTAAATCTGTGATTGCAGTTGGAAGATGTGAATTTTGGTGCTTAAAAAATTGGGACAATAAGGCAACGGTAGTCTGGATCAGGGGAATAATTAAAAGCAATAAATTGGAATATATTTCAAGACCTAAACAAAATCCAATCATAACGGCCGGCCTGAGGAAATCTAAGTGCCTATAGGCAAGGCAATCATACTAGATTTTGCTTATGCGCAAGGCAGCTGCGTTTGCGGTGCCGCAGGGGCGCCACTTTCGCAGTTGCGTTGCAGGATGAAGGGGGCGCGCGCTGCAGCGAATGGGGCAGGAATCCGGGCAATGGGTGCAGCGTGACTGGACTTGCGGCTGTATTGCAGGAGATGCGAGACGGCCATAAATGAATTTTCAGTTTTATTTTTTATTCAAAAATTCATTTTTTTAGTTTTTTTATTTTTTCTCCTTCTATAAATACTATATTGTTCTTCTTCTTCATTCATTCATTCTCCAATTCATATTCTGATTCTCATTCTTCCCTCTAATACATAACTTTACAAAATCATGTATTCCCACAAAATCAATTCTAGTTCCGACGAAAATGATGGCATAATTTTGTGACTGAAATTATGATTCAGTTGCGAATATTATGACTGAAATTTGAAATGCTAACATGACAATTAAAAATTAATATTGTGATTGCATTTCCAGAAAAGTTGTAGATGGACTTATAAAATTTACAAAGTTAGCACGATCTGTCTAGAGCATATTTAATCATTTCTAAGCAAGTAAACCTTTCAGTTTTCTTGACGTGCGCGCGGTAATAAAAGAATTCGACTTGAATACAGTTGAAAATGGGTTCACAAACAACTCCTCAAAATCTTTTATAGCAATACCAACAAAACTCTAACTTTTCTAGTTAGTGTATAGGAAGATAGAAAATATACAACTGTTATCCTCATCCTGTGCTCGCATATGTCTTCGATCAGAAGATGGGGATAGTACCATCAAAGTAGTACCAAAATTTCTGTATAATACACACAAGACACTAAGCAGTAGTTGATAAGAATTTCGATAATGAAAATAAGAGAAGCTTTTTAATACAAGTACGTGAGAACATTAGCATTTCCACATCTATAGAAGAAAAATACTAGACTTCACAAACGACGAAAACACAATTCATCCCGCTCATTAAGACAAGCATGGAACACCCAAAAACTCATGTACAATATCTCCTGTTTCACCCTAATAGGATAGCAAGAAAAGCAACCATTTAAAAAGCAAAAGCTAGCGAATTCGTGAGATTAAACATTATTGTAACGTGACCAGGAACAGTCTCTTCAAATGCCTGAGTGCATTCTCAAGCATCAGCAGCTTTCACCTCCTGAGGTGTAGCACTTGACTTTGATCGTTTTGCCTCGTAGTCTTTGACAGCAGCCTTGATTGCATCCTCAGCAAGCATGCTGCAGTGTAGTTTGACAGGTGGAAGGGAGAGATGTTTTGCAATTTCCCTGCAGTCCGGATATGAATGAGAAAGAAAAATATCGACAGGGAACCATATGAGCAATCCATAAATCAAATGCGAGTTAAAAAATCTAGATAAGAAGTTTTCAGCTTTGGACTGTAAGTGAAGTGCTTCTGGTATGGTAATATCTTCCAACTCTCTCAATGAAGCTCAAATTCAAAAGCAGACATGCTTTGGAAGCAAACATATACTGTGAACAATTTTTCGTTACGGAGGACTGGAAGAGGGCATGAGAGAAGAGCGAATGTTTCCTTAAAATATTTATTTCTTTTCTTTCTTTCTTTCTAATTTAAGAATTCAGAAAGAAACTGAAAATTAATCTCCAACAATAGAAGCTCAGAATCAATGATGGTCATGTTTGGTAAATACTTGATTAAAGGCAAAGGGGGCCATAAACACATGATCCACAGACCAACCCTAGTCATGAAGCACAAACTAAAAGCAACGAAACAATAAAGGAGGCAGCAAATAAATTAGATCCAGAGGCAAGAACCCATAAGATGAATTAACCATGCATAAAGAACTTCACAAAATATAAGGTGCATCAATAGAATCAAACATGTAATTGGAACTTACGTATTTTTTATCGTCAGAACTTCCTCCATTGGTTTACCTTTCACCCATTCAGTTGCTGAAAATGAAAAATATTTTGTTATAGCAGTGTATTCTAGCATACTAAACTATGTTTACTGATGCAGCAGAAATACAAAACATGGAATCTCTGGAAGTTTAAAGATTTACTTTTGCATCTGCATATGATAAAAAGAAGTAGAATGTGCTAGTAACGAAATAACAGGGTAAACATTAGTATAACCGAACGTGGCATCAAATAAAATGGATAAATAGCAAGAAAATTAACGGACACAACCAATTCCCAATCTCCACACACGCATATAATAACTTCAGAAGATATCAACACAAACAAGGCATCATGTTCACCTTTCATCATACAGTTAACTCAAAATGAATTACTACACCAAGCACCTATAATTACTTCAGGTTTATATCGCTAAAAACAAAAGAGTCACAACCAAATTCCACAAAGTGGGTGATAATACTAAAATTTTCTGGTCAATTCACATAATATAGAGTTACCATCAGCATCTGTATTTTGCTATACTAAAAGCGAACACAAAACCTCAGCTCGAATCGACCTACAGTAAAACATATCAAACTCCTCTCTCTCTCTCTCTCTAATTCCTAAATAAATAGCTCCGAATTTATCAATTAACCAATCAGATAAATATTTAATTACAAATTCAAAAATAAAAGAAGAAAAAAAGGTCATATTACGGCAACCACAGAACTCTCCGATTCAATTCAATCGACATACCAACGGAGGAGGAGGCGATGGCGGAACCACATCCGAAAGTCTTAAAACAAGCATCGACGATTTTACCGCTCTCCTCATCAACCCTAATCTGCAATTTCATGACGTCACCACACGCCGGCGCTCCAACGAGACCCGTTCCCACATTCGGATCGTTCTTCTCGAACGACCCGACGTTCCTCGGGTTGTTGTAGTGGTCCACCACTCTCTCGTGGTACATCCGCCGCACGCTACTACCGCCGGCAGCCGCGGAGCACCGGAGACGTCCGCCGAGGCTCGTGCTTCCTATATGCCTCAACATATTTGGATTGATTTTCGAGAATTTTCCAGATAGAGTTTTTTGATTATTTGCCGAGATTTCTGGAATGAGATGTTCTTTTATCTTTACTTTTTTTTCTTCTTTCTTTTTTGCCCTTTATATATTTAAAGTGAAATGGTGGGGCGGTGATAGGGTTACGTGGTTGCAGCCCAATTTGGTGAATGAAGGACTGTGATTGGTGGACAGATATTGATCCTCTCTCTTAAAATAAGTGGATTATTTTAACAAAATACCCAGCGAAAAAGGAAAAGAAAATTAGTGTTTAATAATTTAATTAGAAAAAGGAGAATTAGTGTTTGATTTTGAAGCTACTATTAGTAAATTCCATAACTTTCACAAAATTATTTTTTACATGCATATAGATGAGATATCTCGATAGTTCCGATTCGTCGTGATTGACAATATAATGTTTAGACCTTTTAACTTATTTTTTGAACAAAACTGTTCCAAACTATTAAGAGATTTCTCTCCTCTCCAACACAAATTTTTCCCCCTCATCTCTCCTCTTTCCCCTCTCTCTCTCCTCTCTCCACTCTCTTTTGCAAATTCTCATTCATTCGCTTGGGAATGACAATGCCATCTTTGTACATGCTTGGCCATGCCAAAAGGAGTGGCTCTGATGAAGGTGGTCTGGCAAGCACTCCAAAAGGGTTCGATTCCGGTGAAATGGCCTTTGTCGTAGCCGAAGGTAAGTAAAGCGATAAATAGTGGCGGATGCGGGGGTGGGAGGGAGTGGCCGACACCCCCGACGTCCTATTTCCCTTTACCTCGCTGGAAAATCGCCATGGCCGTCTTCTCTCATTGTGACCGCCCATCGGATCTGCATAGCATCATGAGATTTTTTTTATATTTTAGACAGCTGAGTTCAAGTGAGTTATGGAAGTGAAGAGTTCACAAGAAGCTGAACAAGCCAAGAAGTAGCTCGCAAGCAGCCGAGCTCGTACAGTCTCAGAACCAACTCAAGGAGCTCTCGGACTGTGAAAAAGCTCGGCTGCAGGAGCTGCGTAAGATATCTCAGGCATGAGCATTGGCGAAGCCACGTTGGGGCATGGGGGGCCCATGGCCCCCCAGTAATTTGGAAAAATTTGAGGGTTATTTTAGTAATTTCATATTTATAAATAAAAATATATATAATATTAAAAATCAGCTTATTTTTTGTCAGTTTTTCCAATCTTTTCATCAATCTCACGCAGCCTCTCCCTC
>JAYDZE010574901.1:0-11589 GCA_034509125.1 Monilaria moniliformis
AGTAGTGGGTCGAGTAGTGGGTTACTGCGGCCGAGCTTATACCCTTAGTCTGGACTGACGTACTGCCGAGGTGGAATCGGTGCCGGTCTGAAAGTACCGCAGAGGTGATCTTAGTGCCGATCTGCGATGTGGTCCCTTTGCCGGACTGCAAGCGTGAGTTCGGTCTTCCTTTGGGCTGTGCTGAGGTGGATTCTTGGGCCGGTCTTGTATTGGGTCGAAGGCCCATATCCTACCAGTGACGATGCACGACGGACGCACTTCGTGCATCGGCGACGTCGCGAGATAGAAACGACAGCATGTCACGCGAAACCAAAACAAAAAAAATTAATATCAGCAACAATGGTTTCAAACTTTCAATAGCAACGACGATAGAGGTGGCTGCACAATTTTAGGGGGAAGATGATTGGTGGGTGCGTATGAGGTGGGGGGCTGCGTGAGGAGAATGGGGAAGATTACTAGGGAAAAGAAGGGAGATATTTTGAATTTTTAAAATTTTTTTTTTGTTTTATTTTTTATTTCATATTTATTTAAATATATTTTTTTACATTAAAAAAAGGGCAATGTTTGTTAAAATTTGTAAAGGTGGTATAATTTTTCTTCTTGCTACACGATTTTCTTTTTAACTATGGACCCCTAGTATATAATCAAAACACCATCAAAGTGGAAAAATAATTACGTTAGACTGCGTTTGGTAATTGTGTTTCGTACAGATATGATTAATAATTTTAGTTTAATAGTGTATTTTTGTGTGTTTGGTATCTATGCTTATCAAAAACGAAGCCCATGATGTCTTAATGGGGCCCGTTTTGGTTTGCGCATTTTTTATTATTTTTCTTTGTTTTACACGGTTTCTGTATCCCACCAAATTGGTGAGATAAATTGTTGTTTTGTATAGTAAATCTAGATAGTCTCTTTGTCCCCCTCTCTCTCCTCTCTCTCTCTGTCCTCTACCTCCAACCACCTCCCTCTACCACTCTCCACCACCTTCTCTCTTTCTGCCTCCATCCGCCTCCCTCCTCCTCCATCCCTCTTCCCTTCCTTCTCAATGCCTGGCATTCTTTTCGATATTTCTCTCTTTTCAGAATCAATCCAGCAGAAGACGCCCACCGTCCTGAGAAGAAAAAAACCAAGCTTCGAGTGGGAGGCTCCCTCTCATTTCCCACCTCCCTCTGACTCCATCATCATCCCCATGTCTTTCTCTCTTTCCCCCTCCCTCTTCCTATTGAAGGTCGCGTACATACGGCGTGCGTGCGTGCGTGCGTGTTGTTGATACATGTGTGTATGTGTTCGAATTGCAGATTGTGTGTGTGTGGGTAGTGATTTGGTGGCGATTGTGAAGGTGGCGGTGGCGATTGTGAAGGTAGCTGTAGCGGTAGATGGTTGTGAAAGCGGCGGTGGAGTAGGGGTGGGGGTTGGGGAAACCCTAAATCAGTTTTAATTGATGATGGAATTAATTAATTTATTAAAATTTAATTTAGTTAATTTTACTATTAAATCATATCATTAATTAATTAATTAATGATTAGTTTAGGTAATTTTGCAATTAAATCATGTCAATAATTAATGAATGAATTAATCAATTTACTAAATTTAATTAACAATTTAGTAATTAAATAAGTTTAAATCAAGATCAATTAACTCTAATCTTTTCAATTATTTATAAGAAAGAAATGTCATTAAAATTAATTTATTCTAATCATTAAAATAATTTAGTGTAATTTACAAGATCAAATACTTAATGGATTTGCTAATCATATCATCAATTATTAAATGATTAATTTAGTCAATTTTGACATTAAATAACAAATCAGTAATTTAGTTTTATAAATTAATAATCATATAATATTTTATTATTAAAATTAAATTAATCAATAATTTAATTTATCAAGCTAATATAAATTAAATAAATATATTCATATATGCATAAGGGTAAAAATGTCATTTCATATCTTAACTATATTATAATCTAATTTACCAAACATTAGACTTATTTTGATCTTGCCTATCAAATAAGAAAAAATCTTTATCTTGTTACTACAATAAATTTTATCTTAAATTCTATCACAGTTTAATTTTCTTGTCTTATTTCATCTAAGCTACCAAACTAGCCCTTAATATTTAATAATTCAAGAAAAATAGTACTTCATCCATTCCATTAATAATGTCCCAAAATTATTGTTGGATTGTCTCATTTATAATATTTTAAACTAAAAAATTACCTAAAAAGTGTCTTAGAAATGGGCCCTTTAATTTATAAACTATAATATTTAATATGCGTGCCTAGAGCTTTTTAGACCTTATTAATGAAATGTAGAGAATAAGTATTATATATGTAGATCATGGCATGCATTAATTCAATATTCCTCACAATACTATCATACTATGCAAACCAGGCTACCAATTATCTATAGACTAAAGAGATATTCTCCCGGAGAAGAGGACGACCCTCCATTTCCCCTCGCCACTCCTCCCCCGGCCGCCGCCCTCTCTCTTCATTATCTCGTGTTGCCAAAACTCTCGATGTTGTCGGTCCCGATCTTTGCTCCCAAGCCACCATTCTTCTCATGTCTCTTCTCTCTCTCCTCATCATTCTTCCCTAGCTATATTCCTGAACAACCATGCAGACGAAGAGCTCACCATCGCCACTGCTTATTGGTGGCGGATCAAAGGCTCCTCGGCCGGCGGTGCTTGAGTCGAAGCTTCCTGATCGTGCCGAGCGGCACCACATAGTACTTCCGGACGAGGAGGAGGGTGGTCTCCGATGTCATACGGCTACTGGAACATGGTGGGGTGGGCGGTGTGGCATTTGGGGTTGCTGTCGAGCATCTCCGCCGCTAGGATCAGCTAGTCATGCAGCTCCACGTGGCCGCCGGGATGCACGATCATTACGAACATGTTTTTGCTGCTTTGCACAGCCACCTCGAAATGGAGCTCATTGTTTGCCAAAGTTTTGATCTATGCTAATATTTGTTCGATTTTTAACTTTATTGATGTGAATTGGTTAGCATGTGGCTGTAGCATTATTCTTGTTGGTGGATTTGTTTATACAACTTTGGTGTTTTAGTGGAAATCACTATGTATTTAGAGCTTGTTGGATACTGACAGCTATGTAACCACTGTTAAGTAAGGACTGTCTCACAAATTATGTTAGGGAATTGGATATCCCTATAAAAATAATTCTGATATCTGCATAAAATCAGAACAAATTTAAATTAGTTATTGTTATGATATGAAGTGCCGAGTGCAGAATTACTTGAGATAGGGAATTTTGCACTAAATTTATATTTGTTTTTCTTTTTATTTAAAATTTATTGTTTGTATCTAAGAAGTTAAAACATACATCAAGTTTAGTGGATTGCGATTTGTACAGAAAAGAAACACGCTTTTAAAAGATAATAATAATTTGATATCACATCAATCATTCAAATCTTAACTTTTATTTCTAAAAAATTAATCATGAAAGAACAAATTTTGTTAGTCATGACACACTAAAGAGCATCCACAATAAGGACCACGTGGCCCATCTTTCTGGGACGAGACAATTACGGGACCCGTTGTGTGTGGTCTCGCAGGACGAGCATCACTTGGCGGAGTAAAAACGAGCAACCCAGCCTGCCACTACTTGGGAGAGGGTCCAAAATATCGACAAGTGGGCGGATGGCCTTAGATCGGGGTCGAAGCACACAAAGCACATCCCGAATGACCAATACTCAACAAGTGATGGCTCTGGATCCGCAAGTGGGAGCGAGGGTGAACACCCAGCCTAGTAGTAAAAATACGAGTAATATGACGTCGCAACAATTGGAGGTGCACTGGAATATGATCCACAATCTCCAAAAAAAAAATTGGATATGCTACTATAGGATTTTAGTATTTTTTAATGTGATTTTAAGACTTTAATCAAGCGACTTTTAATTTTTATTAAAGTAATTTTAAGATTTTAATTATATAATTTTTAAATTTTAATAATATAATATAATATTTTTAACTATGTAATTTTTCTAATTTAAATATAATATATATAATTTTAATTGAATAAAAAATTCAATTTAATTAGCAATTTAGCATATATAATAAATATGAAATAATAAATAAATAAATAAAATAACAAAAATAAAATTCATGATTAATGCAGGAGAATGGATGGTGAAAGAATATGATTATGGATGTTGTTTTTTGAGGAAAAGATGAAACAAAAGTGTTGTGTGGTCCATGAATAATTCTGTGGAATAAATTGTAAGATATAGAATTGTGGATGACCAAAACAAGTGCATGCTAATAATCACCTTTTTATTTAAGTGAGAATACAAATAAATAACTGAAACCAAGAATTGAAGACTAAGACAATAAAAGTGGTGTGTGGTCCATGAATAATTTTAGGGAAGAAATTGGGGTGGGAATTCATGTACCCTGGGTACCCGACCCAAAAAATCGGGTACTCAAACCTGAAATATGAGAAAGAATGACACCTGATCCCAACTCAAAAATCTTGTCGATAATCCGAATACTCGACTTAGGTATCCGTACCCGACCAATCGGGTACCCAACTATCCGATTTACAGAGAAAAATAGAAATAACAGCCTATGTTTTAATCACATCACACATTGATCTTAAACTAACACAATGTCTACTAAACAAAAACAATAATTAGCAAATAAATCATTAACGCAGAGGTGCATAAGCCACAAAATTTTCAGATCATGCTAGTAGACAACCAAAATTTTCAGATCATGCGAGGTGACAAATGTATACATATCTGAAAACACAAATTGAACCACACCAACAGAAGACGAAGAAAATAAAAACGCTAACATTCGAACAAGCGAAGAACGGTGGCGGACTCCATGGTTCTCAACTTCAAATAATCGCAGAGATCCAACAGGAAATCGAAGCTCAACACAGCTAATTTTCTCGATGTGAGAAGTGGGAATGGTCATGAATTATAATGCGAGCTTGATGGATAGAGGGCAGTGAGTAATATGAGAGAGAGAGAATTGGCGAGTGTTTGTTAAGTAGCTTGTTTATACTTCGTAATTTCCGTCCCCTTTCTCCAGTTTCTCCACCCGCTCGACTCCGGTAAG
Organism: Monilaria moniliformis; assembly: GCA_034509125.1. Lineage (NCBI taxonomy): Eukaryota > Viridiplantae > Streptophyta > Magnoliopsida > Caryophyllales > Aizoaceae > Monilaria > Monilaria moniliformis. The sequence goes on from JAYDZE010574901.1 coordinate 5,083, forward strand.
GTTTGGTCGGAAATAGAGAGACAAATGCTCACGGTGGAGACGAAGCCTACACAGGATGGGTCGCTCAACTACTCAAGGGTGGTGGTCGATGGCGGGAGATCAGTCGGAGGAGAGTCGGACGGTAGGTTGTTGTATTGTAAATTGTCGCTTTGTCGGGAGAATACGTATAAAGAAGAGATGAAAGAAAGAAACAGAAGCTATAGCCCTAATTAAATCCCCAAATTGCAAATTCACAATGCAATCAGGTATGATTCGGGTATCTGGTATATCCAATACCCGATCGGATAATCTGATACCAGAAATTTCAAGACACTACATACCCGATCATGTACCAAACCCGCAATTACGAGTATCGAATACCCGATACCCGACAGGTACCGGGTCGGTTTCGGGTGTTCCCGTTTACCCGAACCCTTTTCGCCAGGCCTAGAAGAAATTGCAAAGATATAGAATTGTGGATGGCCAAAATAAGTGCATGCTAACAATCAACTTTATTTAAGTGAGAATACAAACAAATATTTGAAACCGAGAATTAAAGACCACGACATTCTTGTTATTTTGTTATTACTGCCGCGGTTGCCTACCCTCTGCTCGCTCTGCCGCACGACTTACCACTGTTTGTCGTCGCGGTCTTCCCTCCCCTTTGCGTTGCCTGCAACCGCGATTCACCGAGGCACCAAAACCCTAGTTATCTTTCTTCAGTCGCATCACCGCCTCCCACCAAACCTTCCCAAGCTCTTAACATTGCGCTAGTAGAGGAAGGAGATTGCCCCTTCGTCGCCCGGCCTCCCGATTTGAATCTGCCCCTAACCGCGCCTCCCCATCCGTGTCGCCTACTATAGTGATTCACCGAGGTGCCGAATCTCTAACTGCCCCTTCTGCCACGCCACCCCCTCTCAATTTGGATCTATAATTTTTTTATTTTTTTAGTATTTTTTGTATAGATTAATGATGTAAGAGGTTTTGTATAATTCAAATCAATGAAATTCTTTATTCGCTCAAGTCATTAGATCTTTTGCATTTTCTATATTCATTCAATTCATTTTTAAATTAGCAGATCTATGTTGTTTCTTAAAATTTTCTTGATGCTTGGTTAGAATTATGATTATTGCCATTCTGTGTATATTTAGTTTTAGAGCTTTGTCTGTATGATGATGATGATGATGATGATGATGATGATGATATGAATTATGCGAATTCAAACCATGCATAACAAATCTTTATTGGGAATAAAAGTTCTTGCCTTGAAAATGTTTTTGTAACTTTTGTTTGTTAAGTATGGTATAAATGTCGAATTCATATAGGTTTTGTAAGTTTGATATGAATTGGCCGAATTCATACCAAGTTTACCAGAAGTCTGCGCAACCGCAACCAGCCTTAGCACTGCACGTGCAAATTTTGTAAGCATGGTATTAATTGTCTAAATTTATATCAAGCTTATCATATCTGCGTGCGACCAGCTTACTAAACACCAAACCTGTGCCCGCAATGCCGAGGTTGGCCGCGCGCAAATTTGATAAACTTGGTATGAACTGATTGAATTCGCATCAGACTTATTAAACTGGTATGGCCAATTCATACCATAAAGTTAAAGTTTTCGCACTGGACAGTGGTGGCGGCAAGCGAAGGCATCGGGCAGCGAAAGTGGCGGCTCCGGCGACGGCAGCGGGGCGACACTAGCAGTAGTAGGATAATGCCGTAGAGAGAGATAAAAGAGATAGAGAGAAAAATATGCCGAAAAGAGAGATAAGAGAAATAGACTAAAGGGCATTTTCATCCAAAAATCTAAAAATCAGCTATATTTTAATTTTTCTAAATTTGTGACTAACTATTAATTTTGATTACCTTAGTGAGCTAGTTCAAAAATCACCTCTTGATATATTATGGCACTATATAAAATAAGGAAAATGTAGATAGGATCAATTTCAAAATGTGAAACTAAATCATAATTTACATTATTGGATGACCAAAATTTTTTTGGGGGCCTAAATTTACCCACCATATCCATGTTGCTTAAACCTAGGGTTTCAGAAAGAAAACAACATATTTCTATTGTTCCACAAAGTGTTGCCACAAAACAAAATCAACAAAATCGCTGCAAAGACTGAATCTACTACAGAAATTTCTTACCTAAAAACTCAATTTCCATTAGCAGTCGCCTAGGCTTTAACATCAGGGTTATCACGGAGACCAAGCTTCGAGAGAACAAGGCAGTACGAGTCCCAGTCAGTCCGTCTGAGATATTTCAACAACTTCTTCCTCCTTTGAACCATTGCTAGAAGGCCCCGTGTAGAATGCTTATCCTAGAACAATCACACAGTAGCACATGATCATGAGTTCGTATTCCAGGAAACATCAAACCACCAACTTGAGGACATTTTAATTCCACAATTGTGGCTTCCTTGTAGATAACACTAACCTTTTTATGTAAAACAGTTGACAGATTTTTAATCTTTGTTGTCAATTGAGCAACTGCAAGGGAACGAGGGTCGTTTTAGAAAGAATTCTTTCAATAAAAATGAGTGTGGGCATGATAGTGAACCCCATTAGCAGGAATGTAACAAGAAGATGTTAATACAAGGAATAAGGAGTTGAGCAATTCTTCACACCTCCACTGTATGAACCTTCTAACTATGAAAGGTAACTTTTAATCATTTCGTGAAATGGAAGTTTTTGATTAACAAAACGGAAATGTTCTGTGAATATGAAGCATATTCTGTTTGAATAAGAGTTGAAACAGCTTTACCTTGAACACGAGCAGAACCACAATCTGACTCTGACATTTTAAATTCATCTCTTACTTTTGCAAGCTCCAACTTCAGTTTCTCAGCAGATGACATATTGTCAGGATGAAAATACTGTGCATCCCATGAAAAAAAAAATCGTATATTAGACAGCTTAGATGGGGCAAAATGCTGAAATTTACGGGCAAACTGAAAGGGTGATATAAACAGTAAACTTGCAATTGTGAGTATATCATTCTTCAAGAAGACTATATGTTAAGGGACACATAAGCATATAAGAATAAAGCATATAGTTGCAAGAACGTAAAATCATTATAGAAGAAAATTGATCATCAATCAAATGCTTATTGAAAATCTATTCTTCATAAAGCCGTTCTCACTGTATATGAGAGTACAATAAGATCCTACCACACAGGGTCTTCTATTGCAGCCCCTGATGCTTGGCATTGTATGACAGAAACTTGTTTAAATTTGATTACATAATTTAGAAGTGACAAAATACTATGAATATAGAGTGTGCATTGTCATTTGCATTACAATAACCTATTGCTGCAATACATGCACTTGTGTAACTTAAATAAAATTCCAGGAACTATAATATAGTAATGACAACAAGCAGAACAAAAACCAAAAATCATAGTTTTCTTCTTTTCGGAAAATATTCTCAGTGAATTTGGAAAAATATATGTTGTGAATAAACTGTGGTAAACATGTAGAGAACACAAAGATATCAACTTAACAAGGATTATGGAATGAAAAACATATTAAGGCTGCTTAGATATTCATTGGACAGATCTCGAACTTCCACAATTTTCAAAAGAATCTGTGTCTTGTGCTCATCTTAAACTTGACTCCAGCACTTGACATGAAATATTCACCCTAAAAGGTTTGACAGGTAGAAAGAGCCACAAATATGGCAACAAGATTAGACCATACAAAACTTACCTTCTCAATTAAATGATCTTTTGGGGGTCCTGCTATCTTCTCGTCTAGGGCCGCACCCATGGAACCCAAAATATTAATACTCGCTGCAATAGTTTACTGGTTAACAAGTTGTTGGACAGCAGATTTGTTAACTGTTACTCAAGAACCAACCATCATCTCTAATGTGTATATAAGGAATTGCAGTTACATTTTGCAAGTTTATTTGAGAAAATTTGATGTCTTCCATGACCAGACAAAGAAAAAATCTTGAGCCCGAATAGTCCCAAATAATAAAAGACAACTATCATAAAAATGAGAAACACGTGCAATTGAAGTATAAATCAAAGAATCAGTTATAGCTGGGGAGAGGTAATTCCAACCCGACACTATAAAAGCTATTGATTTTGTCACACTCTAGGTTCACTTACAAGTGTATTTATGAGTTATCTGCCATGCATTATATTTATAACCGCTGACAGTGATTTCTTCTGCAAGTTACTAAATCAGATGTTGAGGGTATGTCCACTAGGGTTCATCAAAACTTCTCTTTCACAAATTATTCTCACAACACTAAAATGAAACTCCAGAATGACTGTAAATGCAGTTCCCCAACTCGTCCTGATTACCAATGCACTCATTATATCTTCTCCCAAAACATCCAAAAGCCACCCAAATGCTTGCTCAGTTATTTCCCAACATCCATACTCATTAGCTCTCTGAAAACCAAGACTCTTTCATCTTCATTTCTCTTTGCTGCAGAGTAATCCCAAGCAAAAAACTTGCTTCTTTGCATGCTTTTACCCACTCTAATCATACAACTGAGCAGCCTCTTAACAGCAAGCATGTTTAGATGTTGGTTTCTGGCAGAACTATTTTACAGTTCCAATAAAAACCAACATCAAACGTATTCATACAATAGCATACAAACATGCTAAATACACAACACCTAATACATCATAAGAACCAGCAAATTCCACAGAGAAGAAAGATGATTAAGTGAGAGAGGTACTAATTAACAAACATAAGAACAAAACTAAAAAGTTTCTGAAATCACAAAAGATTCATCTGAGCTGGAAACCCCAGCGCCCACGAGTCTCTAGTGATTTAAAGTTGCATAAAACATTAAATTTTTTCAGTAAATCTATTAAATTCAACCCCAAAATTTTGGAACAATATCAACTGCAATACCGTCACTAGAATAATAAAAGCAATAAAATCAATCAGTATCACGCACACTAAACACATTGAACGAATTAGGCAAAACCAAAAGAAACTGAATGGGGAAACTGCTAACCCGGCGGCCCTTTCTGTTTTTCCCTTTGGCAACTGTCCTTGTGTATTTTTAAAAGACCATCTGCAACTACATGCGGGATTCCTGCCCTACTCATCAGCTCCTCATGCTGAGCCTCCCTGACCTTAGCAAGCCTCTCGCTCATTTCCTGCAACGAAAACCACTTCCCCTTCCGCTTCTCTGGTCTCCTCGCCAGTAGCCTCTTTCCCAATTCCGAGCGATCATGAATCTTCCCAAACCCCATACTTTTTCCGCTCCCATCCTTCTGCGGAAAGGGTGAAACCAAACCCCCACTTCCCGCAGCGAGCTTGCCATCCAGACCAGCTTTCATCCTCAAACCCTTAGTAAAGTTCGATATTGACGACGAATCAAAGGACTTCCTTCCAAACTCCGCGGCTCCCGGGGGCTGGACCGGACTAAAGCTTTGGCGAATGGATTCGAATGAGTGATTTCCGTTACCAGCACCTATACTAGCGTCGGAGCTCTCACCCTTGGATTTGATGTTCTTCTCGTAAAGCTCATGCAGCGAAACGTATTTATCCCCGGAACTCGGCGGCGGCGGCGGGGAGCGGGCGCGGAACTCAGAGAGCCGCTGACGCATCTCGTCCGTCGGTCCGGCTCGGGACGGCAGCGGGTTCTGAGGCGGACCACCGCTGGTAAATGAGAACGGACTGCGAGGAGGCTGGCCGCGGTCCGTCGGCCGTGGCGACTGGAGATTTTGGAGGCTGGCTTTGACATCGTTGAGGCTCGAGGAGACAGAAGAACGCGTTTGTGATTGTTCGGATTCTGGAGCGTCGTCGCGATCGGAGGAGGATGAGAAATGGCGGTGGGGGTAAGGGTAGGGGCGGGCGTTGGAGTGGATGGTGGGGCGGAGATGGAGGAGGCGTTTGGTTATCGCCGCCATGTGTGACGGCGGCGGTGCGGCGGCGTTTGCGAGGGTTAAGATGAAAGAGGGGTTAGGGTTCTAGCGGATCAAGCTACGGGTGCGACGCCGATTAATTGCCGTTACAATCTTAGCCGGTTCGTAATTTGAAGCTCCATTTCTAAAGAATGTGGACTCTTTATCAGTTTTCATATTCGTCCGACCATCAAGACTATAGTGTTTTCATCTTACAACATAATTCTCAATCACAATATTTACAAAATACTCACTACTGATGTTTATATTTTGTGGACCAAACAAATCATTAATTGATACTTACCTAACCCCTAATATTTTTTGTGGGACTCATCTTCACTTAAAATACATTACAAATGAAAAAGAAAACTAACAACTTACATCCAATTGTTAATAAGGCCTAATTTAAGTGGCAAAGCTAAGACACCATATTACTTTTCTTAGTAAGAGGTCTTGGGTTCAATCTCGCTTGCATGCGGTGTTTATTTCTCACATTATGGTGATATAATAATCTCATTTGCGTATGATGTAGTAGTCTGCTACGTATGATAGAGTGCTTTAATTGATGTGTATATATATATATATATATATATAGAGTTGTATTCAAATAATAACTACTTCTTAATGCATAACGCAGACCAAATCCTAAC
>JAYDZE010574912.1:0-11589 GCA_034509125.1 Monilaria moniliformis
TAGTAGCAAGTAGTAGCAACAAAGCAAGTAATTGCACAAATAGAGAGAAATTGGGGTAGAGAAGAGAGAAATTGGAGATTGAGAAGTGAGAAATCTTGTTAACACAAGCGGAGTGAGTAGAAGTGAGGGATGATGGGGGTATTTATAGATGAAAATGTGTGGGAAAATTTTGAAATTTGAAATAAAAAAATTAAATTAAATTCGGCCTGTTTATGCGCCAAAACCGCCGGTTTTGGCAGAAAACCGGCGGTTTGCCCACGGTTTCTGCCAAAACCGCCGGTTTTGGCGCAGAAACCGACACGTGTTGCACCCTAGCCCTGCACCCCTACCCTACCCTACGGAAACCGCGGAACCGGCAGTTACAACCGCGGAACCGGCGGTTCCAAACCGCCGGTTTCGGTTTCCCAAATGTGGAACCGGAACCGAACCTTGACATCCGGTTTCACGGTTCCGGTTTAACCGCCGGCGGCCGGTTCTGGTTTGAAAACCGGCGGTTCCGGTTCCGGTTCCGGTTCCGGTTCCAACCGCCGGTTCCGGTTTTTTTGGGCATCCCTAGTCGTCCCACCTTGGCCTAATTCCTTTTTGTAACACAATTATTACTAATGCATATTTGAATAATATTTTACCACTCACACATCTTTACCCCATAAGTCAACGTTTCTTAGAATTCGTGCCCAAAAGAAACAGGCCAATATTATGGATCACATGAAGTATATGATTATGAGTAATAATAATTACTTTAATAAATTAAAAAATAAAAATATTTATGAATAGCCCATTTATATTACTATTAATTAGTGATTCATTATTAAAAATATCTATTAAATTTAGATTTTTTGTTATAAAAAATGCCAAAATAAATTTAAATTTGTATTTGATACTATATAATATATCAAAAAATACAAATTATGTAGTTTAATTAATTTATATTAATAACTAAAATTTATTTACAATTTCACATAATCATGATACAATAAAAAATTAATATAGGCTAAAAAAAGAAGAAAAATCTCGAAATTGTTTCTATAATTTTTCTAGCTAAATTTTTTTGGATATTTAATTTATATGTAAAATTAAATCCAATAAATATAATTTATTATTAAATATATAAATATATTTTTTACTATTTAAATTTTATATTAGACATGTAGGGTAAATTTATTGTAGTATTTCTAATATTATAGTTAGTGCTTTTATTTAAACACCAAGATATATTGTGCACAAGATATATTCAATTTATAAGATAAAAATATAATTTGTATTTCATTTCCATATTGATTTGATGAACATACCAATCATAGCAAATGTATTCAATTTCTACAATCATAATAATCACCTTTTAAAAGAATGGGTGAGGCCATGTATTAAAACAGAAACATCACACTTATTATGAACGGATGAAGTTGACAAAAAAAAATTCAAATTTATTGTGGATGGAAATAGTACTTATATTTAATAATTAAGTGGAACCAAACATTTTAGTGAAATTTTGATATCATTATATATTTAAGAATTGGCTTTAAAATTAATTTTTACATTACTATCGATGTCAGTTGGATTACGCTCATATTTAGGAGAAAACTAAGGCCCAAAAGGACGACTCCAATCATCTATTGCTTACTTATATTTCATCTTCTATTGTATTTTTGAATGAATAACATGTGGATTGAAATTTATGAATGTTAATTAATTATAAGGAAAATTTTAATATGCCTGATTGAACAATATTCTAAAAAATAGAAATAATTAGCAAAAATAAATAAATTGCATTTTCGTTTGTTTCAACCGGATTCCTCTCCATCTCTTTCAATGGTGAAGACTCGTGAGTCATGACAACACCATGCCTGTTCGTACAAAGACGATCATTTACAATAATTTGGTAATTTAACCAATTGTTATACTCTTTCCAATATAGCCATAATGCAGCTTGTGAAACTATACCCAACTTGATATGTTAGTTAAAATCAGCTAATGTGGCCGACAAATCCGAAATCATGTATGAAATAGCCAAGGCTGTCCAAAGAGGAATCCAGTTGAATGAAAAGAAATTGGAAATTTATTTATTTTGCCAATCTTTTCCATTTTCTACAGTACTTCAATTAAACAGATTAAGACTTCCCTTAAAATTGATTAACACTATTAATTAATATCTATAAATTTCAATCTCAAAATTGCCGCATGCTCTTTATCCTAGAATGCAATAGAAGATGAAATACATTATATAGCCAATAGATGACCCGATTCGCCAAAAGGGTGTGTGGCAATAATCTAGGTTCTGATTTTCTGTTAAGATTCCTCTTACATTCATGTAATTGGATTTATCCATTCTAATCAACTGCAAACATTATACATCCACAGTCGATTGAATAAAAATGTCAAATGAAAAAAATGCTTCCTCAATCTATTATATCATAATTGAGTTATCCGGTTAAAAAAACAATACTAATTAATAAAGTATTGATCAGAATAATTAAATAGACTAATTTGTCCAAGAATGAGGGAGTTCATTCCCAGCAAGAAAAGACTTGATGAGAGAAAGGGCTCGAGCAGGCTGGTAACTAGGTACTTCATGTCCTGCCCCTCTTATGGTTGCAAATGTTAGGTCTCCTTCGTACACTTGTGTATATCCACCAACCTACATTATATGGCAACTTATTTAGATTAGGAAATAAAGTCTACGACATCAGTAATTCAATTAATTTCATTAGACAAGACATTACACATAATTAATTATGATGACATCACTCACATTTATTGATACAATAATTAATTCATCGATCATGTTGCAGTAAATGAATGTAATGATAAAAACATATAAAATAATTATGTGTATATACATACCTCGTCTCCGACGTACCATGGGCGCCAAGAAGTTTTGATGGCAAGTTTCAACTCTTTGATGGATTTCTTAGTTGAAGTAACTGGTACATTTCCATCTACATCCCCACTGCATTATGCCAAATTAAGAGCTTTAACTAGTTCAGAAAAATTACCATTTTACAGCCATATATATGAACTTGTTTACAATTGTAACCCCAAGGTATTTAAAATTATAAAATATATATATAGAGAGAGAAATGTTATATTACATACTTTATGTGAGCACTGCTCTCATTTAGTCTATATTAGCATTAGTTTTTTCGTTTTATCCATTTAGTTTTATTCTAATACCTTAAAAGTCATTACTAATGTTATTAATTTTACAAATTACATAAAAATCAAAGTTCGATTTGTCCATTTTCTCTATAACTTCACATTAATGAATAAAAGAACAAAATGAGCTTTGATTTTTTTGTAATTTATAAAATTAATGACGTTAATAATAATTTTTAAAGTATTAAAATCAAACCAAGTGGATTAAAAAAAAAAACTAATACTAACGTGGACTAAACGAAAGCAGTGCTCACATAAAGTATGTAACATAACATTTCTCTCTCTTCTATATATATTTATATATGTATATATATATTGTCATAATTATTTTCAATAGTACATTTGGATCATCCCAAAATAAAATTGACCGGCAAAATTGGAATGGGTAGAGATGTGAGTAAGGGTTTTTAGTTCGAATTTCAAGTCTATATTTAGACATTGAAAGAAAATTTTGATTGAGGGAATTTGATCCCGTATGGTCTAGGTGAATATTTGATTGAAAAATAAATTTGGGAATTTTGTGGCTCGTGTAGCAACGAGTCAAGTCATACGAACGTAGTTACCTATATATCCCATAACACTTAGTCCGAGGCAGACGCAGGAAAAAAAATGTGGTAGGAGTTACTATTAAGCCTATTTTTTCATATTCGTATTATATGTATAGGATTATGTTAACATAAAAATTACATTTTAATATATTTTTTTCTTTTTCTTCTTACTTTCTTTATGCAATTTCAGCCCTTCTTAATCCCTCAAACTCTAGCAATTTGGTTTTCAATATCGTCAACTTAGTAAGGGCTTAAAATTATTTTCATCAATTTGACAAATTCAACAGTAGCAAGAAGAAGAAGAAAATAAACAGATTGGTAGGGGCTTAAGCCCCTCCCCTTATATTTGTGTCCTCCCATGCACTTAGCTTCTCTTTGTTTTCACATTAATCTAAGTAATGTAGTAATATTAGTTATAAATAGTAGAAATTAATAAATCACATATGTATACATGTGGTAAATTACCTGTACAACCATACTCGAAGCCCAGTCGCCATAAGTTCTTTGAGAAGAGGAAGTACGGTGGTAGGCATATCTTGCCAATGCAAGAAATCATCACTGATACAATTTGTTGAAACTTTAAAGTTAGTTATTTTGGTAGAAGTAAAGGAAGTAAAGGCTCATTAGCTGGCAAAAATGTCTTGGGAATCACGCTTAATGTACGCATGCATCTATTTTCTATGCTTTTAGTATTACCCATCAATCACTAAATCTTTGAATGATATAAAAGATTTAATAAAAAAGTCATAGAGTGCACCATTAAATAGATGCTCTAGATTTCACTCGTCACCACAATAAATAAATAAATAAATAAATAAATAAATAAATAATTCAAGACATGTATTAATTGGTCATCGTATTTGTTGGTATACAACAAAGTTTTGAGGTCCAACTAGTTGGATGGAACCAATCAAATTAATTTATATGCTATATAAATTCATATACTTTAGTCAAATTTCAATTTTTCTCATAATTGTAAAGTTGGTGACAAAATAAACAAACTTTGATCATTTCCAAAATTTCTCTGAATTCATATTTCATCCAAATCGAAATTGATCTAACACCAAAAAAATTAATACATCTTTATGACTTTAACATTTGATTGCTAACTTGGAATTATATATAGCTCAATGAATGCTCATAAGTTAGATGTGGATTATGCGTCCTACTTTTGAGTATCAACATTTGACTTTTAGAATCCACATCTTATTTTTGAGCAACATATATATATTTAACTTCCGAGCATCCATTTAGCTATATATAATTTCTCATTCGCAACCAAATGTTTAAAGTAATGCAACGTATTGAAATTTTGATGTCATGTTAGTTTCAATTTGAGCGGAATTTAAATTCGAAAAAATGCTCAAAATGATCTAACATCGAGTTGAATAGAAGCGTAACAAGGAAATTTAATTATGACCTGCAAAATAGCCAAGGATAAGGGATGTTGGTGACATTAGCATGGAGGGCCTTCTGAACGTTAGGCCTATTCAAGTATGCTTGCACATAAATATCGTTACAAGGATCCATATGCAATACCTGCAGCATTTTAAAATATTCAGAAAACGTTTGGTTCGAGTAAAAGGGTATAATTAATAAAATAATTCAATTTTATCAAATATTAGATCTCTTTGATTTGGTATTGATAATTACTTACCGAAGCCTTTTTGGGGTATTGTGTGAGGCTACCATTCGAGCAAAAGGGAGCATAAATATTAAAATTATTGACAGCCGCAGCTAGAATGCCAGCTTCTTCAGTAGCTTGTGTGCATTGATGTGGTTGTTCAATGGAGGAATAGCAGTATTTCATTATTCTATCTGTAATTTCATCAGAAACTAGAGCATGGCTGCCGAAGAACTCGTACATCCCTTTGATGTCTGTCTCCAAGCTGATAAAACCATTTCCGATCTGCATGTCAACATGATCAAACCATTAGCATTAGTTCAATTAACTATCTGAATTACTTGACGACTGCGTGCAACTCAGTTAGTAAGATGTTTTTCCTTCCAACCAATAGATTCTGACAAAATTGTATTACTTCAATTTTGTATTTTAATTATCTCATTAGGATGCGCATTCATATTTTAGATTTTAACGAAAGCACAAACTTAAAATCATGAAATATACATCTCGATTACTGATCATAAACTTTGTCAAAATGTGCCGTATGTAACCTGAATTTTTGTGACAAATTATTTAATAGCGTTATTATATGCAAAGCAAGAAATAACTTGTTCCACTCCACTATGATTTGAAAACATTTTTTTGATGTGTGAGTCTTAGACTAAAGACAAAAAATAATTGGAAAATCAGGTTTTTTCCATGATCCAGATGGTCATCCAACCTGCAGGACAAATTACGATTTTTTTCATTGATACAATATAATTAAACTATACCATATATGATTCTTTACTGAAAAATGAAATTATATTAAAATTCTTATTGATTTTTTTAATCTATAAATAGAATCCGAGTTTGCTATATTTTCATAAACAAACCAAATATCTCTCTTCTTCACAATTTCACATTCTTTTTGTTTTTTCCTAACATATTTGCTTTTATTTAAAGTTATTGAAATCATTCCAATCATTTTTATCAAAATTTTCAAAGTTATCTATATTTCGCAACATTTTTATTTGTTATTAAGTGAAGTATCAATTAAAATGCATGATAATGTTTATTTTAATATGATTATAAATTTTAAAAATAAAATATTCCAAACGAATTCGTATTATATTCCTTAAATATATTACAAAATTATTATAGATAATAGATAATTAAAAATAAAATAAAAGGAAAAATATCTTAGATTGGATTGGTGATTAGTAATTATATTAGGTTGGGGTTGTGTACATAAATGAAAGAGAAATAAATATTTTATTAAAAAATTGAATTATATTAGATTGAATAAATATCACCATGATGAATAGGATGTTCTGCTAGAAAATTGAAAAAAAAAAGTTTAAAATTGAAAAATTGTTGAAAATACTGAAAATTCTAATAGTACACAAAAAAAAGAGTACATACGATCACATCTTTCAATGGTGGCCCAGAATGAGACCTGTATATACACAATAGATACATTGTTTTACGCTATTTTAGAAAGTGATTGTTGAGGATGCCCTATCGAAGCATGTGTATACTCTGAATTTTATTTTTTATTGTTGATTGTATTTTGTGGTTTGAACTTTAAAGCTATTCGTTAAAGTGGTCCGACTTTAAAAAAATGTAAAAAATATCATGGACTATCATAGAAGATGTAAAAATGACCCTACATTTGGAAAATGTAAAAAAAAAAAGTCCTAAACTTTAATGAAAGTTGTAAAAATTGCATGAATTTATACTTTTGGGCTTGAACTATGATGTAGAAGGCCCGAAGTTGACATGTATATTATGTGAAAAATTATGTAAAAATATCACATGGAGCTGAACGACGACGATTTAAGTTTATGATGTGAATAGTTTCAACTCTTAAACTTAAAATGACTCTGTTCAACTCTGAATTAAATAATATGAACGTTCACTTTGAACCTTCTATATCATAATTTTGAAACTCGAATGTTATAAGTTCATACTATTTTAAAAAATGAGTAAGGGACTTACAATAATTCCTTTGAGATTGATAGTAGTGGCACTGGAGTTATGATTATGATAGAGAATTGTTTGTGCCAATTGGGGTGCATAATGGCCAGCATAGCTCTCTCCTGCAATGTAGAAATCCCTATTTTTGTACTCTGGAAATCTTTCCAACCAATTCACTAAGAAATTATAGTTGTCAATGGCGGTTTTTCTGTCTCCGTTGCTCTTCAAATCCGCTGAAGTGTTGGAATACGAGAACCCAACTCCTGCCGGTGACTCCAAAAACAGCACATTTGCAGCTGAACACAATAGCCAAAATTCTTTATATATACTAGAGAGAGAGAGTGAGTGAGAGAGAGAGATAGAGAGAGAGAGAGTGTGCAGAAGATAATTATAGAGACCATGGTTCCATGAGAATGGATTTTTGTAGAGAGTTTTGCCATCGCTGTATACGCGAAATGGTCCCAGTTCTTGCATTGCTCCATAGCCAAAAGAAGAACAACCAGGCCCTGTTATCACTATTCAAAATTAAACATCTAATCTTGAATTTTTTAGCGAATTTCAGTTTAGTCTTAACTTCAGCTTACTTTCTATATGTCGAAATTTTGAGAAATTGTTTGCCCATTTAAAATTAGCGGCAAGATCAATGTTAAATTTGCTGCCAATTTCCAGTCATTTTAGATTAAGATTGTCAAAATAAAAAAATTTGATATATTATTCGATGAATTTGATTTAATAATGAGGACAAATTTTGATCGAAGAGAGTGAAGAACAACTATTACTAGACTCCGGCAAAAAATTGTCCTTATTAGTCAATCGAAATTGTCAATTAATATGTCAAAATCTCCATCTTAACGTGGCCAACAAAGTTTAGGCATTTTCTTCTAAAACAACCAGAATTTGACCGCAAATTTGATATTATCGTAATTTTAAATAGACTATAATTAAATAATTTTTCGAAGGTCATAATAAATATATAAAAAAATCGAAATTCATGAGATTACATACTTAAATTTGGTAAAAATTCAGATTATAAACTATAATTAATTAAATAAAAAGCTTATAAGTAGACAGAGAGTAGTAGGTTCATGCAGTCCATCACCTCCATTGAGCCAAAGAAGGAGAGGCAATGAATTCTGGGAATTTTGAGCCTCAGCCAAATAGTAATAGAACGCTCGCCCGGCGGTCTGGTTCACGGTGACATATCCACCATACTGCCTGAACTGGACCGGTGGCTGGCCAGGCAATCTCTCTATTCGATCACTCTCTTTCAGCCCTTTTTGTGAGTAAACTTGTGGTTCTTGAAAATTATCGAAATGGCTTCTGTCAATTTTGTGGTTGAGCTTTCCAGATTTGTAAATAGAGGAAAGAAGTTGAGTTTGTGTCTTCGCATTTATGTGCGATATAAGAATTGATAGGAATTGAAAGGATACAAGAATTATGGCTTTTTTGTGTTCCATTTTCATAAGGTTATACTTAGTATGTACGAATGCAATATATAGTGGAAATGGAACAAGTACTTTCCCCTTCTTCATTTTTCAAGATCATATTCTCGAATTTGTTTTAATTTATTGCGATATTTTTGTTTATCTTTTGAAACAAATAAATACCTTAATTTTATCAAACTAGACATATCTATCATCCATTGCTTTTTTCAATGCCGAAAAGTTTATCACAATGATGGTCTAATAAAGTGTAATGAAATATTTGATGAGAATCAAAAGTAAAGAAAAACGCAATCATATATATTTCAAAGTAAAAATGTTGTTCTAAAGATCCAATGAGTCCAAATGAATTCAAGGATGGTGATTTGGGGGGGGGGGGATTGAAGATGATGTATTTCTATAATAAATGTACTTTGTTATATTATTCAAATCGTTATCTAGAAACTTTTCATACCCACTTGAATTAGTGGCGGATCCAGAAACAAAAGATGTAGGGGGTGAAATAAAATGATAAAAAAATAAATATAATCTCTAATGCATTCAAAGCTTTCGTTTCTTCCTACAACACGTCAATCTCTCTCACTCTCACACAGTCACATTTTTTTTCTTTCTCAGTTTCTCTCATACATATTCGATCATCCGGATGGAGAGGCGATCATGGCAGTTTTAAGACGACCCTAAGGGAAATGAACTATGGGGGGTTGGCCGCCCCCTCCAGACCCCCCTACATCCGCCACTGACTTGAACTCAACAACAAATTGAGACCTTATTTTAGAATTACCAAAAAAGTACAACCATGTTGTCCCCCATTTTAAGAAAATAGATAAGATTTTAATTAAGGAAAGTACAATCATGTTTGCAAAAAGGATAAGATTTTAATTAAGGAATAAATAAACAAAATGGAAATCGCGTAATAGGTCTTTGGTCATAATTGGCCGGAGGTAAATTTATTCCTTTTTCTTCTTTTACCTTTTCCTTTTTTGTTATTTCAAAAAAGAAAAAGCAACTAATGACTATTTCGCAGACAAGTGAATGTGAATCTAGAATCTTTTTGGTGACCAATCCACTTTGCCCACCATAATGGGAGTAAAAGAATAAAATAAAAAAGAGAAAAAAGGAAAAAAGGGGAGAAAAAAGGAAAAGAGGAAAAAAGGAAACAAGGAAGAAGACAAGAATATGCCTCATTTAATGAATGGGAGCCAACTTGAATCATATAATCATTAAATTGCATGTATTGTGGGTGGGTTGACCAAGCATTTTTGTTAGAAATGATTATATGGTTAATCTAAGTATTATTTCGTGACATAAGCAAAGGAATTGTCAAGTAACATTATTAGTTCCATTGAATGTGGATGGAACAATTTTTATTTTAATTGCCCGTCTCACTTAATGCATTAAGCAGCAAATGACCAAGAAATTGAGTCGCAACTCGCAACTTTAGTCATGTACGCAACTAAAAAGGGAGGGTTATCAACGCATATAAATACCAACTTTGGATGCATTTTATTTTGTATACGAACTTTAAAAATTGTGAATAAAAATATGAACTTAATATTATTAAAAATTACAAATATTAAAAATCTGATTAAATTTGAATCTAACATGACAGACACGTGACATAATACGAGGTCACCAAATTAATAACATAGTTGTAGGCCTTTCTCGATCCTTTTAATATTTTAGTTAATTTTTTTAATTATATTACTTTACAATTTAATTCCTTTTTAAATTATGAATAATTTATAAACAATTATTTTAGCATTTTGATAATTAGATTTTGATGTTATTTCAGTTTTCAATAAATTTGGCCTTTTGTTGAGAACGCTGGTTGTCATTTACATTTATGCTTCCATTCTAGATGGAGAAGCCAAAATGAACATGATCCAACGGCTAGCCCACTAAACCAAAAAAGTATTCGGGTGAGGGTTATGTATATTACCACCTTTGATAATAGTGATATATATAATATATTTATACTCCCTCCGTTCCAATTCAGATGACTCATTTTCCTTTTCGGTTTGTCCCAATTCAGATGACATATTTCCTAATATGGCAAAAAATTAGGAAATAATAAGGGACATCTAATCCAACTCTATTACATTAATTAATAGTTTTTTATCTCTCTTCATTAATTTATCTAACAACTTTTTCTTTTTCCTTCTCATTTTTCTCTCCTTATTAATTCATACATCAACTCATTCTCTGTCCACTTAAACTTTCTAATTAAAAGCTCCTAAAATACCGTGCCGAAACTCAAATGAGTCATCTGAATTGGGGCAGAATTAGTATTTCATAGTATTACTACTTGAGTGCATTAGAATAGTAAAACTAAACTTCAGTATAATTATTGAAATTATGCTTTTTAGTTTAATATTGTAAGTACATGTAGTATAAAGTTCTGAAACATTTAAGTTTTATACTTTAGTAACAAATTAACTTTGAAATTTAAACTATGTATATTATGTACAAATATTCTCTATGTTCAATTATTTAAGGCACATTTATTTTGAGCACGGGTATTTAGGAGAGTTGAAAAATAATGTAAAGTGATGTGAATAATATATACCAATGTTTTAAAAATCAGACTGGTAAGCGAATCGGCGAAGCTATCACTTAATGGTTTAACAGGTCAAATTACTGATCGAGCCGGAATGATGTAACAAATATCTATATATATATATATATATATAGGGTAGCTCTAAAGTCAGACCAACACTTATATGCTTAGCTAAGACTGAATCTGATCCGCAAGATTGCTGAATGAATGGTGTAGATCATGTTTCCGAGTGTATCAGTATAAGCAGTATGAGTGTATCAGCAAAGGGTTATAATCGTAAAATAAAATCCCACGATTTAAGGAAAG
>JAYDZE010574923.1:0-11589 GCA_034509125.1 Monilaria moniliformis
ATGCTTTGTGATGTTATCCACAAACAGGGTAAAACCATGCTTGAAAACATCCGCCCGTTCGGAAGAGTGGATCGAATGATATTAATGTATTTATTATAACTCACTTAATGAAGTACTCAACTAACTAATCGAACAGTTCCAAGCTCGGATTTGACTTGACATATTAACAAACTTCACTGAAAAAACTCATTAGGCTTTTGCTACATCAAAAAATTTGAATAGCTTAGCATTTACAATCCTACCAACATGTCATGTGCAATTTCTATTGGCAATGTGTGAATTGCCGTTTCACTTTATGTATTTTTATATTATAACTCTTCCAACCATTTGGAATGTCAGTTTCATAACGTTTTCCCTGCTCTGACCAGAAAATTATATTATCATCTAAATTCATTGCTAGCTCTAACATAACTGTTGTCATGTTTATGAAAATTTTATACATCAAATTTTATAAACATCGTAATGAATCTAATATTTTCATAATTTTATTAAAAAAATAATGTCAAACTTCTCATTTTATCATTGTCCTAGATGCAAATTCTTTAATTAACTCATTATGGGGTTACTTGCATACATACACAAACTATATCCAAATTTTGGTTTTAACCAACTCTATTTTCTATCTTTTAATTTTTTGGAATTTGGCATGAGTCCAAATTTTATTAGATATAAATTCTTTGAACTATAGTCAACCTCATACCACGTATGAGATACCTATTTTTTCAGGACTCCAGTCGTGATGCACGCCATCTGTCGCCTCAAAGAAGATCGTCCATACTGCACAAAATCTCGAGGGAGGCTTGAATGGACGAATTCATAATATGAGTATTTCATAAGATCAACAAGCTCAAAAAGTGTTCATTGTATCAAAGTATGTGGCAGATTAACCTATATCTAGTGAATCTATCTAAAGCTGTCGCCAAAAGCAAACACTCCCTGATGAGCTTGGTGCACCTGGCTAAGATAGCTCAATAACACATTTATTCACGCGCCTTTCTTTACTGGAGCTGCAGAATGGTCCTTACTGCCAATTAATGATTCCTGGGAACATCTTCTGGTGGTGAGACTCTATCCTTTCTGCACATTTTGCACAATCAAGGTTTCCTATATAAGAGTGGAAGGAAAAAGGAGTCATATCCTTAATTGATGGAACATGACACTTATTGAGTGGAACTAAAAAAGTGTATGCCAATTGCCAAATAAAACCAAATACCACAAAGAAAGGTTTCGTGTACTGCATTCCACTTGGGAATGAGATCCTAAGGTCCCGAGACAGTATTCTTCATATAGTCCCACCTCATACTAGAATCTGGTGTCACAAGGTACACACCTTGCACACATACGTCCAGAAGGTTGCTGACAACAATTCTCCCTCTCGAAACTGCTTGTTCATTAGTTCCACGAGAAATTCCCCTTTCTCAATGTGCCAGCTCCCTTTCTCAAAGAGACTCCTAGACACTCTCCACTTAACCTAGTATATACCAAAAGAAACGTAAATGGAAGCAAAAAAAGAAAGGGATTTAGATATTATAAATAAAACCTGTAAACATTGATACATAAAGAGAAAGAAAGAATCATAATTCATAAATATCAACCCTATGTCATTCACATATGTAATACAAATATAATGATATGCACCTGCGCAACACAGTAATATGAATTCATGTGTATCTACTTGTCAAGCAAGTTCCACAATGCTCACAGTCACACATAATCTTCACCTCATATGTGGTTTTACAACATGGTCCATGCAGTAAACCAAAAATCAATCTTTCACTACTACTAGATCATATGCCGGTCATTACATGTAAGGTATAGATCTAAATCAGAGTAATAACTTATGCATTTTATAACTCACTGCGAGTACAACACTACTCAGTGAAACCAGTGCCTAAAAAAAAAAAAAACTTTCATGAGCAAAGGTATAAAGTTCTCACCCAGAAGTATGTCATCTCCGTCTTCCTTCTTGCTCATTGGACATATAATAAAGCACTGAGTTCAGACAACAATGCTGGGGACTTGTGAAGGTTGAACATCACGGTGTGGGATTATTAAAGGCCCCATACATTCAAGGATGCTACCAGGCAAACTTCACATTCACATTGCAAGAAATAGTAGAAGAAATTCCAGGACCAAACCCTTTAATGCCAAGCCTAGAAAACCATGTGGGAAAAGGAAGTGTAGACCTTATTTTGCTTAACTGACAGCAAATACTTGGGAGTGACTGTCTTCAGGAAGGATATTCTTTCTGACTTTTGAGGGAAAGTGCATATGTTTTCATGAAGCTACATAACTCAATACATTTGCATTCAATGTCTTTCAGAAAACAGCTCCAAACATGGGATTAAAAACCATGCTATAACTATGTAATGCAAACACATTCAAGGAGGAAAATGTATTTAAGAAGAAAGCTTCAAACAGGGCATCGAAAACCAAAATATAGCACAAGTATACATGCCATTAAGAAAAAAACAATCTCATGTTGTCAAAGACTTCCAAAATTTAAGAATAGGTTTCACAACATGGCACTACAACTTACAACATTTTATGTCATAAGCAAGGTTTTGGAAAACCCTATCATTGTTGTGTTTAGTTAATGTTGCCAGCAAACAAATATCCATAAAGTCTGTACTAGTCATACCACCCTAGAATTTATATATACATCCTGCCATGTTGAATCCTGACATGATTCATGTGCACAATGTTTCAATAAACAATGAAAGCTGAATTTAATTAGCAGGAGCTGTAAGTGCTTCTTCTAGTTCCTTTGCCACTGGTCAGTACATGCCTCCACGAAATTATCTAGGGGTTGATACACGTCCCACCTGATACTGATGATATCAAGAATCATATTTTCAGCCTATAAAGAGTTAAAGTAAAAAGACTACGTATGAAGAGATAGTATTTTTGAAAAAAGTGTTAACTTTCATTAGGAACGTTAAATGCAAATATCTGGCAGTCATGAAAAAATATTGTAAAATTGTTAAATGCAAGTATCTCCTCCAAGAAACAATTGCTATGAGCATTCCTGTTAGAAAAATGAAGCAAAAAGCCCCTGTTATAAGAGATGTGAGACTTGAAGTGCTGCAATCACTAGAGTTTCCAAATAGCCCGCATTTAAAGTCGTGAAAGCTGGGGTTCATTTCTATGTGGTGGATTCCTTTAGTGTTTTTTCAAGCAGTGACTGGTTAAAAAATGTGTCACAAGCAAAATCAGTTCCTTCAGCAGCTCATACAAAGGAGATTAAAGGGAAATCAGGCTCTTTGAATAAATAATGGCACAGAGTTCGGTATTACCTGAGTTGAATATGATGAGCTTTCAGCAAGAAAGTGAACAAATTCTTTTTTCTTGGTTTCATATTTGAACTTTGCATGGTCCAATAAATCCCGCTCTCTCTGCATATCTTCCAGTGCCCGGTCCTTCTTCCATTTTGTCTCCTTCAGCCGATTTTCAAGCTCAAAATAGTTTGCAGATAGGACAAATTTTTCAGAGTCACAGGGGAACTTGACATCTATATCTCCCCTATCATGATAAAGATGAAAGTTTAAACAAAATACACAAAAGAAAAAGGAAATAAAGTGATTGTTTGAAATTGAAGTTAACAAATAGAAGAATAATGAATTGAAAGCTTCAAAGTGAAGATAGCTCATCTGTTCACATGGTGTAATGTGAATGAATAGATACATTGAGAACAATTCAGACTACTGGGAAAGAAATTGACAGATCTGAAATGAAGGCGAAGCAACTCACCGATGATGGCCCAAGGTGAATATGCCAGGACTTCTAATCAAGCCTCCATCTAGAGATATGGCTCCAGTTGTTATACAAGACCTTGCATTTAGCATCTCTTCTCTTGATTTATACACTTGCAAATTCAAGAAGAGATTATAGAAGAGTGTCTCTCGTAGAGTGTACCCAGATTTGGAAACACAATGTAAGTTACTATTATCAATCTTAACCATGTTTACGGCAAAACCAAGAAACCCTGGAGGAGTTTCACCATTGATTAACCTTGGCTTTACAAGATTGAGCCTCCATTGAGGGTCATCAGCTATCAACTCACCTGCATATGATCTAACAGGAATCCAGATTGAAAAAAAACATAGATGCTGACTGATGAAAAAAACATGGAACGCCAACTGATGAAATTTCAAGACATCAAAATCAAGCACACAAGGACATACCTCAGATTTTCAAGACAAATAACATGAAACCGGTCATCCAGGTGTCTGCCCATAGATGCTGCAAATTCATGAATGCCGAAACCTTTATTTATTAGTCCGTCTTTGGTGTATGTTTCCAGGGTCTTAACACCTTCATAGGATTTGCAGACCACTGCTAGCATTGTTTGTAGGCCCAAATATTCCGAAAGAATCCTAAGTTACACAAGTGAAGAATAAAAAAGTCAACCATTTCATGTTTTCCTTTTTCAACTATAGCAAGTCAATTGAT
The DNA here is from genome assembly GCA_034509125.1 of Monilaria moniliformis. Lineage (NCBI taxonomy): Eukaryota > Viridiplantae > Streptophyta > Magnoliopsida > Caryophyllales > Aizoaceae > Monilaria > Monilaria moniliformis. The sequence continues at coordinate 4,453 of JAYDZE010574923.1, forward strand.
TCATGTACACATTCTTCATTGACAAATGCTGATCTCCAACTAACATCTAGAAAAAGGTAATATTGCTGTGATGGTCTCCAGCAACTTTTGTACAAGAATCTACATGACAAATATCGGCTAGTTCATTCATTTACGAGCTTCATCTGGAGCAAGCAAAACTATTGTCTTAAAACAATGAACAATCATGCAGCAAAAGGATGATGATGAGATACAAAATGCCCCATGAACTCACAGATGAATGATGTCAGCATTATATAGTTTGAAGGAAAAAAGAACACTCGGACAAATTAAACCCACCTGCTAAGATTAGCATCATCAACTTTTCCAAGTGTAGCAACAACCCCAACCACATCTTTAGTCAACAGATGGTCAGAAAACTGAACTTCGCTTTTAATCTTACACAAAAGGGCAGCTGCAGATTTCTCGTACTTCATAATATGCTGAATTGTTTCTTCCTCGCTCTCTACATATGAAGCCTTTCCATTTTCCTCTTTAAATAAAGTTGCATGATGCTTCCCCATAGAAACTTTAGGGACAATAAGGGGGAAAAACACATGTAAAAAATAAAATTTCAAAATGAGTATGCTTTACTGTTGAACAAGACCTATCTAGTAGACATCAAGTGATATAGGAGTAGAAGATACAAAAGTAAAAAATGTACAATAATGTAGGTTGTGATGTCAATGGGCAGCTAAACCAATGATTATTCATGATTCCATAGTTGAATCAATTCCACACTAATTCCAAATTAGAGGAATGTGTGGTAAAACGTCATCCAGTGTTGTTAGGGGCGCGGGGCGCACCGGGGCGATTAGGCAAAAATCGGGGCGCGGGGCAATGGGGCGCGCGCCACAAGAATCGGGGCACACTACTCTTGTACAAGATGTTTAATTGGGGATATATGCATGTGTACATAGTATAAATGCATAGGTATAAAAGTATAAGTATAAATGCAGATTAATTAATGTTTAAATATACAATGCAGAGATATAAATGCAATGCAGAAATATAAATGCATAGGTATAAATGCATAGGTATAAATGCAGAGATATAAATGAATTTTAGAATATTCATGCTAACATATTAATGGCGAAAATGGAAGTAAAACATGTATTAATGAGCATTTATGTTGTCAACCAATTAAAGATGGGGAGAGAAAGACATTGGGAGGATAAAACTGTGTCTGCCTCTCCCCAGCTTCGCCCCATCCTCGCCCCTACCCCGCCCCTGCGCCCCAGCAGGCCCAGCCGCGCCCTTGCATTAGCTCGCCCCAGCCACCTTTGGGCGATTTCAGCCTCGCCCTGTGCACCCCGCGGCCCAAGCGCGCTTTTAACAACAATAATGTCATTAGAAACAGTGTGGAACAAAGCTACCATGGGATGGGACTCAAACAGTGTTGTTAGGAGCGCGGGGCGCACCGGAGAGACGGGCGCGCGCCCCAAGAATCGGGGCGCCCTATGTGTAGAAAGAGCTGAAGATTGAGAAGAACTAAAGAAGAAGAATACTGGGAATTTTCTGGATAAGAGAAGAAGAAATGAAGGAGGAATAATTAATTGAGCAGAGAAGAAGAAGGAATCTTGGGAAGAGGAGAGAGAAGAATAAAGGGTTATTTGAAAAGAGAATGTGAAAGATCTTGGGAAGAGGAGAGAAAAGAGCTGCTCATTTAATTGAATCTGACATTGAATTTGAAAAAGAATAAAGAAGAGAGAAAATGAAGTTGAAAGGTTTTAGGGCTTAGGAACCTTGCCCTGCACGCCTCCTGCAGCGCCCCCTACGCCCTAGCCGCCCATGCAGCGCCCCGTGAATGGGCCACGCCCCAGCCACCTTGGGGCGTTTTCAGTTGCGCCTTGTGCGCCCCTCGCCCCAAGCACGCCCCAGGCGTGCTTTTAACAACTCTGGACTCAAAGGACATGACCCATTGTGGATGGTTATGATCCAACATTTTCGATTTATCTAGGAATGAGGAGCTCTTGACCCAACATTGTTTATTCCTTCTACACTTGAACCCTTCATTTCTTGTCAGGCGGTAAATAGTCGAATAGAAAGTATTAATTCATTTTACATGGGCAGGTATCTAGAGATTGCCATTTGAACAATTGCATAATGCATGAAATATCAATGGTCTTCACAACAAAAGGGTCTAATGATATAGGAAGAGGCGACATGTACATCCCTCTGAATGTGTTATATAAATCCTAGAATGGATGATGATACCAAAGATCTATGTATTTTTTTTAGAAACTTTCCTGGGGGATTATGCAATACCTAGAGTAGCTAGGATACTGATGGGAACCCAATAACCAAGGTTTATGCTAGAAGAAAGAGAAGAACAGAAGCAGTGATAGGAGAAGAGAAGAGCGTGAAGGGCTGATGGATGTAGATTCTCGGAGTTTATTTAGTTTAGATATATTTTCTATTGTTATTGTTTCTTTGTTCTAGTAGGACTCTATTAGTTATTCGGTAGAATTATATAAACCCTGACTGCGCATGTTTTGGGGAGTAGGTTTTATTCTTTTTATGAGAGTTACAGCGTCATCGCCAGTTACTAGGATAATTCATGGATTGTATCTTTGAGTTGCTAAGATTTCTTGTAGGAGATCTCATCAGATACTGCGCAATTTGTGCGACCAGAGATCCATATATGCATGAGATTGGCCGCATCAATGTTATCTCTTATCCTGGTTGGAGGAGAGATTACCAATGCACTCCTTCGCAAAAGTTGTTTTTATAATTATTTTATTTGAGAGGAGAGCGACTACATGTTTGCCATATGAATATTAAATAATAATAGCACGGTACTTTGAATTTGGTAATACTTCATGATTTTTGGCACTATATTAGATGTTTGTTAGAGAAAAAAAAAAACATCGGAAAATAGGATCTCATACCTTGAATATCAACAATTGAGTCTTCCAACTTATTCCTCAAAGTTTTCAAGTAGCTGACATTGTCCTCGTGATGCTTAATTTTTTCTCCCAGCTGCTGCAGATCATCTTCAAGTTTCTACAAGTCACACTAATGCAATTATTTTCCAGGAACTACACTAAGATACGAACAAAGTGTATCTTCATTTTTAAACCAAAAAAAGCAAGTGAATCAGTCACAATTAATTGGTACAGCCACATATAGTCAACAGCACAGATGTAAGAAAATTACTGGCAAACCTTAGAATTGCTAAAAACCGATCCAACACTTGTATCATGCAGATGTTGCTGTACATCCTCCCTTGGCAAAGGCGAATTCCCTCCAACGGGGTTAAGCGCTGGGTCAGAGACAACCAATGCTCTTGAGTCATTTGACAGCTGTCACAGAAACAGCAATTTTTACCTTCAATATCATAACATGCGTAAGCTTACCAACATAAATGCATATTGTCAATCTCCACAAAGACAGGTAGGACAGGATATACGAGTTGAAATTTTCTGTCAAGATTAAATTTTAATGGAAGGAAAAAAGAATTCATAATGAATTTAATAACAATAGTTCCCAAATTCTGATCAGTTGTTTTATATTGGGGCCAAAGAAACAGAAAAGTAGATAACTCAACGTTAATCAGCCTCACTAAGTATTATCTAACAAACAAATTACATATTTCACCAAATATACAGAATAACATGGCAAAGGAGCATTAAGTTTGTACCAAACATATGAACTACTGACAAACTCCTAGAAAACAACACTTAATACAACCTATATAAATGCGAGCTCATATCACTGATCCAACCTGAGAAAACTGTCTGCTATACAAACATATAACCACGAGTTTCAACATATATCGCTGAAGTTATCAACTAAACAATATAAAAATTCAACATCAAAACAATCTTAGATTTGACCCAAAAAAAAAGGGAGTGACAAGAGAGCCACAAGAGAAACCTAAAAATCGCTAATTAAAATCTTTAAGACGACTCAAATTCCTTAGGTATAAAATTCTCAGTAAGCCTAGAACTTAATAAATTTTTAAACAACACACTGACAGTGAACTAAATCCCTCAAATACAGACCAGAAGAAGAATTCAAACAAAATCATACATCAAAAGAAAAAACTCATCATATAACATTCTTCATATCGGCTTAGAAATATTCGTGAAACCACCCTCAAAACTGCATTAATTACAACTCAAAAAAGTTAAAAGAAAATAAAAATCGCATTGAATTTACAGTAGTCAAACAAAAAAGCAATCTCACTCCAGATTCATAGGGTTTCGTCATCTCAATTGTTGCAGAAATGGTATAGACGGTCCAAAAATCAAATTAGTAGAAAAAAGATTAAACATATAGCCAACATTGAGAAAAAATAAGTTAAGGCGTGTACTGGATCAATGTCTATGGACATCCGCCGTCGTTCTCCGGTACCAAACATCGTAGGTCTTCTCGGCAGCGGTGGTGGCGGGCGGTGCAGAGAGAGGGAGAGTTGAATGATGAGCGAAGCGGGCGATAAACTTCTACATACAAAATAGTCCGCACACCTGAACCTGCTATATACGTCGAATCACAGCTGACCTCATCATTTGCTGCTACCGTATTTATTTATTTATTGGTAGATGGATATAAGTATTTAATTTTGTAAGTTAAATGTCGCACATTTTCAAAGGCAAAATTTTGGGTATATAGAAATGTAATATACATTTTTTCTAATTAAATTCAAATATAGTTCATCAAGGGGCTGTTTCATATATTAGTTAAACCATGTTAGGTTAGATTTATCATAGTCCAACAATATTTTAGTGAGTGTTTGGTACGAGTGTTGCGATCCGTGTTTATTAACCTAATTCGTCTCAATTTGCGTGCACACAACAATTACTCTATGTTTTTTTTGCTTTCTTATCGATACTTGAGGCTACGATAACTTATCTTGAGGAACGATTAACATTTCTCTTTCTAGTGTTACTCGTCCTTCACTGTGTGAATCGGCGCCCCCCTCTGCATGGCCGTCGGTGATGGTGTGCTCGCGGCGGTAAGATCTGTTCGGTGGTAGTGGTGGATTTCGAGGCGGTAGTTGATGGTTACGCGGCGGTGATGATTTTGGCCGAGAAAATCTGAGTCAACGTCACCTCACAGTCGTCGTTATCACACCATTACCTCTGTCGATCTTGGGGGTCGACTTTGTGTTTGTGAGTCTGCTCCATTTTCTGGTGTGATTCTGTGTTGTTGTTCGATTTTGGGTTTCGATCTTCAGACCGAATGTTTGTGGGTTCGATTTGGGTGTCAATTGTTGTTCGATTAGGTTGGTTATCTTGAGGCTGTGATGTGGATATCTGAGCCTCTCTTTTTTCTCAATTTTTTGTTTCGATTGTTGTTTGATTTTGGGTTTCCATTGATGTTCGATTTTGGGTTTCGATTGTTGATCGGTTTCGGGTTTCCATTGTTGTTCAATTTTGGGTTTCGATTAATTGTTCGATTTGTTTTTTATTGTTGTTCGATGGGTTTCGATTGTTATTCGATTTGTTGTTTGATTTGGGTTTCGATTCTGTGTTGTTGGGGGGTCGCCTACAATGGGGGTGGCTGGAAAAAGGGTCGTCGGAAAGTGGGGTGGCCGGGAAAAGAAATAAGAGACTTTTGATTAATCTTTTTTATCTCAATAATTAATTAATAAATTAATATCAGTACTTAATCTAACAAATTAATTAATAGATGTAATTAAATCTATTATGGTTAATAAGTGATTTGCCTTTCACTTTCACTTAATTAATAATCCCACATTTCTTATTCTCTATTTTGCTTAAACAAATTAAAGCAAGCATTAATTAATTCATCACATTTTTTACTTGATTAATTTATACAATCGGTCTTGTTATTAATTGACAAATCAATAATTTATTTTAGTAACTTGATAATTAAGAAATGATTTATTATTAAATTTAAAAATCTACTTGAAAGGGTAAAAATGTCATTTTAAGTTTTATCTAGAATATAATCTATACTACCGAACATCTAACTATTTGTATCATGATTTTTATCCTATCTACCATACAATACAATAATTTTTTATATTGATTTCTATCTTATATTTTATCTCACATATTAGCACAAGTTAATTATCTCATTATATCCTAACATAGGAACCAAACGGCCCTCAATGGTTTAAACTGATTTTTAGCTTCTATAAAGAGATAAGTTTTATTTAATCATCTGCTTAGGTCATTTTTTTATAATATACATGCTTTTTTGTCGTACTTTGCGTTTTTTTGCAAAGGAAATATATTGTATTATTTATGAATTATTATCGGATAAAATATATGTGAGCCAACTAGAAAAATCAGTAGTTCAACACGTCGGTTACGAACAATGCAAGACAAATTGAGCAAGACAATGTGCCATTGTGTTAGCCGACCAAAACATATGATAAACACCGATGAGAAAGTTTGATCTTACACACCCGAATTCATACCAGGTTAACCAGACTTGCGCATGGTTGGTCTTGGCATTGCGCGCACAGGTTTTGTAAGCCTGGTATGAATTCGTCGAATTCATACCAGGCTTACAAAACCTGTGCGCGTAGTGCCAAGGTTGGTCTCGCGCAGGTCTGGTAAGTCTGGTAAGAATTGGCTAAATTTATACCAGACTTATGAACTTGCATGGTATGAATTTTAAACCATGCAAATATGGTATGCATGGTATTAATTTAGTCAATTCACGTCTTGTATATCAAACTTGTATATGCAAGTTTGGTAATCATACCACAAATTCAGAGCCTTGGCAGTACGCAGTGGCGGCGGCAGGCAGCGCCGATGGGAACAGTAGGGCAACGCTGGCGGTAACATGATGATGTTAAAAAAAGAAAGATAAAAGAATTAGATAGATAAATAAGCTGAAGAGAAAGATAAGAGAAATAGAGAAATAAATAGGTTGTACGTCGTTTTTGTTCAAAAATCAGCTATATGTTAGTTTTTTTAAGTTAGTGGCTAAGTATTATATTTGAGGTCATACGTGGCGCATCCACAACCCACTATTTTTATTTATCTAAATTCTTCATTTGTACATTTTAAATTTTATATGTATTTCTAATATCCTATCACACATCGTATTTATATGAAACTTCATCTGTAACACCCCTTATTCAGTAGGTTTCCCCACCGAATAAGTGATGTCACGGTTGGTATCGCGGACATTCAGACCAAATTTTTCTTTTTATTT
>JAYDZE010574934.1:0-11586 GCA_034509125.1 Monilaria moniliformis
TCGTGTCTACATTTTATATATAAAATTGAAGCAAAAAATTGAAGTAAAAAATGATAAAATGATAAGAAATGAGTTGTAGCTGATTTGGGGCTGAAATTTTGGGGCTGGGATAATGGTGCTATGGCTGAAAAGTAAAATGCTGACGTGGCGGCTGAAAATTGAGTTATGGCTGGATTTTTTGTGGCTGGGTTAAGGATGGCCTTATGCACACAAATTATTATATATCATTCAAATTGATTGATAGTTTCTCACTTTTCAAACTACTATTTTCAATCAAAATTTCCTACTTATCTCTTGAAAAAAAAACATATATTATTTATCAAATTAAAGAGTACAATTTACTATAGTTTTGTAATACTACTCAGTATAAAATAATTTTGAAATATATAGTATTTCACCAATAATCCACGCATATGATATACATTTCAATCTAGAATTGGACTTTGGTACAAAAAAATCGTAAAAACTATGATACACACTTAACTTATAGAGTAACACTTAATGTATAAAATAATTGAATTTTCATGATCTTATAAATTATTGTAAATTGCGTTATCTATGGGATTCGAACCTAAAACCATGAAAGTGCATTTCCTTTATAGGTCAAGTGTGGTTGTTTTATACATTGGGTGGAAGTGGTTTGTAGTTTTTAGGTTAAGAGATGTTTTTATTTTATCATAATCCTATTGTTGGCTCGAGCAAGGAATTACTGGCGTATGGATGGAATACACCAATAAAAAAATTTAGTTGCTTTAACTTAAGTATAAGTTTGAATAACTAGGTTTATAGTTGAGTCATGTTGACCGGAATAAGCTGGCTTAGACAGCTAGCCCATAACGATCCAAGTAAGTTGGTTTATCGAGAGCGATTGACAAATAGCTAACCTACTGAGAGCTTACAAGTTGGATAGATATTTGTCTAGTGTATGGAATGTGGTAACTTAGCTATTCACGTTAGTGAAAATCTTTAAGTTAACTGATAACACTTAGTTAATTTTAATGTCAGCTAGTTGTATGAAGTGTTATGCTTGTTGTGAGTTGTGTGTTGCTTTTAATGACAGATCAATAACACTTAATGGAAATACAGAATTTAAGCAACACGAAATTTTACGTGGTTCGAAGTAAACCCCCTACATCTACGATCTAGTCAAATCAGATAATCCACTTAACCTTAGGATTAGTTGTTTGATGGGTTGTTAGCTCAACCGGCAAGATAGTAACCTCTTCTTGCCCACAGATTTACTGACCGTGACCGAATCGACCTTTGCTTTTAGCCGGCGAACACTTATCGCTCTTGCTTCTATCTGCTAACACTTAACTCCTCACTTTCTGAGTTTGAGAAGAGTTTGAAGGTTGTTTTGAACTAAGTGAGAAAACGATTACAATGAAGAACAATATATGGTTCAGTTTTCTTATTCGAAGCCTAAGATGTTTACCGAATGGCTTTTAAATCTAAAGGAACGTATATGTGATCACAAGTAAGAGCTTGATGAACACTTAGACGTGGATTCTCTTCGGTTACTTTGCTTCTAGAGTGATTGAGAGTTTGTATGCTCGTGAGAGCTTGAGAGTTTGATTACACATCAATTTGATAACCTTCTTCATTGGAGATCTTCGAGTATTTATAGGCGCAAATTAGGAATAGAGTTGTTGGAGGAGCACCAATCGCCTCTGGACCTGTGGCATTGAAGTTCTCCCCGTTTAAAATACTAGGTAGTTGTTGACATGTCGCTTTCATCGACTTTAATCTAGTACGAGAATATCTGTATCTTAGAATTTGTTCCGTAGAGAGGTTATGATACAAAATTAAAAATAAATAAATAAATAAATAAACTTAACATTTTGACGAATCGGAAACATCTCTTTTTCATTTCTATTTACCTAGTTCATATAATTTTTTTAGCGTGTTTCGGGGTTGAATTTGATCGATCTCTTTTGTAGCTAGGTTGATATTTGTTGTGTCGAACCTAGCTATGTTGGAGCTAGCTATAAGGGACATAGCTATGCTAGTGATAGTTGGCTATATCTCTCAACTGTTATCTTTAAGTCTGTTGTCGGCTTTTCTTGTTGTTCTTAAAGTCGCTATCTGCTGCTTCTTTGCTTAGCGTTTTCTGGAGACGACTGTCATAGTTGAAATCTTTTAGCTATGTCCTTCAAGATGAGATCTGTAGACCAAAAAAAGATTTAGCTCTTTAATATGTATTATTACCTATTACAATTTATGATTCACCACCAGCTGAATTTTGGTATCAATCGCAACACATAGTTTATACTTAGGAATTTTCCGAACACCTATAGGGCACTACAACAAAAATGGACTTATACCACATTTAAAGATGTCTTAATAAAGCATCTATTGCAATAGGCCTATTTTGTTACAGTGGAGGTCGGTTAAAATAAATAAATAAAAAATTAGTGTCAAAACGTGTGAACACTTGCATTGGACGTATAAAGTAAATGTATTCGCATTGAAAAAATAAATTCTTGCCCCCTCCAAGATTTGAACCTAGGTCTGCATTCATCCAGTAAGGAAGTTGCATCCACCGTAAATCTTCACTATCTAATGGCTAAAAATAATTTTCAATTTTTACAATAAGAAAGGTATTCGTTTGAACCTCTCTATATATGTGTGTGTGTGGTTTTAGCTTAATTGTAGTTTAGAAATGAAGATATTTTATCGAAAATTAGTTTAGGCATGAGAAAAAAGTCATCAAAGTTAAGCCAACATGTGACTGACATATATTTTGTTTACGCGGACGGTACCGCTTTACCACTATACAAAGTGGAAAATATATTTACATTGCACTACACGTAAGCGGAATCACTGCTACTACACCATCACACAAAGTGGGAAATATACTAGCACAACACCGCACACAGCCACTGTCACTACACCACCACACAAAGTGATAAATATACTAGCACTACAACGCACGAAGGCAGAACCATTTCACTACCACACATAGTGTAAATTATACTACACCAAACGCATACAGGATAATTACACCACCAACAAAGTGAGAAATATAATACATTGTACACCACACGCGGGCGGAACCACTACACCACTACATAAAGTGGAAAGTTTATTACATCGTACGCGAGCGGGGCCATTACTCCACCACATAGGGTAGATATACTACACCACACTCTAGCGGGATTGAATTCAAAATATTTCACTGAGAAGAATCTTGTGGGTTTTCAGCTTTGCTACTTAAGTTAAGTATATTGGCATGACAGATAGATTCTAAGAATAATAAACTTTTACTAAATTTTCATTGCGGCACGTGATTTTTCTTTTGTGCGAAATTCAACTTCTGCACTTATATATTAATAGATTAGTTCATAAATAATCCTATAAGGGTCTATTTGTTTGGCAGGATTATGCTTTGGAAAAGTGATCTGATTTCTGATTTTTAAATTTTTGTGTTTATTTGATTTTTTAATCTAACAAGGATAATAAGAATCCAAAAAACAAGAAAAGTAGTGCAACTCTCCAAAATTCTGATTCCCTAACTTTTCTTAGATATTTTTTTCCTAGTTTCAGGATTCTTACATATTTAGGTATTTAATATTGTTTTATTTATTTTAAGAAAATACAAATATAATAATAATAATAATAATATCATTTATTTATTTATATATTTATTTGTTGTTATTATTATGTTATCAATTAATTATTTATTAAACAAATTTTTATGTAATTTTATACTTTATGTTGTAGTCTCTGACTCTCTTATTATTATTATTATTATTATCTCAATTAACAGTTTAATTAAGAAAATCTTACTTTTATTATTACGTTTATTAGTTAATTGAATTTAATTAATCAATATAAATTTATAATTCTAACAGTTTTTCTTGATATTTTCAAACATAAGACAATAAATCTATGAGGAATCACAATTCGAGAAATCATATTCTCCGAAATCATATTTTTCGAAATCATATTCTCCAATAATATTACTTTTATGTCGAACAAACGAGCGAATTTTCTCTTTATGTTAATTTAAGAATTAATAGTTATTATGATTTCTTTATGATTGGTCGCGCACAGGGGGGGAAAACCTTCTAACATTGGTAAGCTATAAAATCTTACCTCACCTTTTCTTTTCTTTATCTGGAATAATCAAGTTACCCAATCCAAATGCAATAACTAATACTTATGGAGATATTTCCGTAATCATGCACGCAAACTAGATCAATATGTCAATTAAAAAATTAATTATGGAAAAGTGGAGCCCAGCTTATGATGTTGAATGGAACAGAACACATGGTGGTTTTCCATTAAAGAACTGAAGCTAGAATTATGGACAAGTGGGAAATCCATTTGTTAAACCATATATCTTAGTTTTTCCACCTTCTTAAAATCACTATGCAATGGCTTACAGTTCCTTCTGCAACTTGTCCCATTTGTTTATATATTATAATATTATTATATATAAATGTGTATGCTATGATTGGTGCAACGAGTCTCTAATTCTTGGTGCGTTGGGCCATGCTACCAAAATTGTCAATTTCCAATCATTACTTCCTTAACTGCCAGTTTGTTACCCGTATTTTCTAATCTTTGATTTCTTTCACACAATGATATATAAAAATTAAATTAAGTTTTGGTAACGTGTCTCTGTTGAGGGTTAAATTTTGGTAACGTGTGTTTGTTGAACTACAATGATATGAGGAACGTAAAATTGTTGAATGATAAGCATATTAGAAATATGAGTGAATTTTATCATAGTTTTTAATAAATTTAAATATAATTTTATATATGTTATATCAAATATAATATATATATATATATATACTAAACTATTCTTATTATTAGAAATAAACAAAGATATTATAGACATAGTCAAAATTTATAAAAATATATATTTATGTAATAGTAATATATAAATATGATATGACACATTATGTTATTTTTCTTAAGTTAAATATAGTGACAATAGGCTAGAATAGCATAAATGGATGTTTTATAGTCATACTCATAAAAATATATATTTGGTAGCCAATTTTTACATTTTCAAATATGGACTCACAGATTTTGACATGTGTATTCGGGACGGTTGACTTACTATTGTTGGCACAGTTGGCACGGTTGATACAATTGGACTTATAGGCACGGTGCGTTCGACAAGGCTACCATGCAGCGTTCTGGCAAGGCTACCCTGACCAAATTTTCCAACGAGGCTACCGTGACCTAATTTCCGGCTAGGTCTCAGACGATGCTACCGTGACACAGTTAAGTCACAGTAGTCTCATCAAAAAATTGATCATGGTAGCCTCGCCAGAAAAATGGGCACAATAGCTTTGTCGGAACACCGCACAAAAATTTCGCCAGAACTCTACACAGTTAATTTGTCGTGACATAGCTAATGTTTTTTGGCCCTTTGGCCACCAATAAAACTATGAAATAAGTCAAGGATGCAGTGACTAACAAATGAGACCATTTATTAGTACTTTCTTTATTTTATTAACAATGTTCCAAAATTATGTTTGAATTGTCTTATTTATAATGTCTCAAATCCAAAAAATTACTTAAAATTTATTTTACAAGTAAAGTTACTTTTATATATAGCTACAAAATTTGTATTATAATTTTTGAGATCTTATTAAGGAGATGAAGGAAGCATTAATTATTGTGTCGTCCTAAGTCCTAGTAATTTTTATTGGATGAATTGATAATATGACTATCGCACATTATTTACCGTGGTAACAATGCCTCAACAAACAAATCTTTCTTTAGAATGTGTTTTCGTGATAAAGGTAATGGAGTGCGCCGTTAGACATCCATATCTTATTTTTGGAATTCAATAGTACACAAAAATGAAAAATGAAATGAATGCACGAACAACTCTAGGTATATATACTAGATAGTGCAATGGTTAATTTAACTTGTTGAATTGAATAGGATAATTCTTTTTGGTTAAAGTCAAATACATGTCTACCCATATATTATACTCTTTGTTCCATAAAAGTGAGGTAAATAGTTCCGATTGGAGAAAGGCTTGTAGGTAATGGAAAAACAATCTCATCTTTTGTTCTCAAATGATAAATGATATGATGAATCATCCTTGGTTTTGTTTAAAAAATATCAGGGATAGTTTCTAAAAAATGTATGAACTCGCCCTTGTAGAATGGACGAAAATGACAAATTGAACACACTCTATTTAGACGGAAAGAGTATATTTTATCATTTTACCCTCGTAATGCAACATAATATGTTTCTTACAAAATTTTCAAATAACTGCCATTTGAAATCCATCTATCCAACGCCAAGGTTTCCTTCGTTTTTAGTCAATGTCCCCAATTTTGGCAGTGACTTCACTCTCAAAGTTTAGGATCCAACTAACTACTATTTCACAATCTTCATCGAGCCTCATAATTACTCAGCATGTTACAAATAAATTCATACATAATTCATAACAGAAGTGGAAAAACTTTATGTTCTAAAATAAGGATGACTGCAATACACTCTTGCGTTATTCAGGAATGAAGTTTGAATTCCAAGAAAACAGACAAGTATTGAAAATCCCGTGACATGCGCGCCAACGCAATTGAAAATAAAAAACATTTCTTTTGATAAAAGCGAGTTACTTTTGTTATACATGTTAGCATCCAAAAATCTTGAATGTCTACAACCCCCACTCGAATGCTTCCAACAATTTCCAACTCATGTCACTCAACACATCACCATCTCCATTTCCTTCTCGGCATTACGCTAAATAAACCATGTGAACCCACCCCACACCCCCACACCCCACCCCCCTCTCCTCTATATATATTATGAACAATGAAGACATGATTTTGAGGCAGCTTTTTCTTCATACTTTTGTTTTCTTTCTCCCACTCTACTGCACCCTAAAAAACACGCAGTCACACACAACACAATGCCCTCCTCCTCTTTTAATCACCGCCAATCCCTCATTCTCGAAGCCTTGTTTTTAGTGTTGCCCGTTTTTCTACTGCCACTCCCCGCTGCATCGGAGCTCGTAAACACTAGTAATTCTACCAGAAGCAGAGAATTAATCACTTCTTGCAATCTGTTCCAAGGAAAATGGGTCCCGGATCCCTCTTACCCCCTCTACCAGTCCTCGGGTTGCCCGTTTATCGACCCGGAATTCGACTGCATAAAATACGGCCGACCCGATAAGCAGTTCCTCAAGTTCTCGTGGAAGCCCGACTCCTGCAACCTACCCAGGTACACGCACACACCCGTCTGTGATTATGGGACACATTTCAAATTCTTTTTTTCATTTCTTTTTCAGGTTTAATGGGTTGGATTTTCTGAAGAGGTGGAGAGGGAAGAAGATTATGTTTGTGGGTGACTCACTGAGTTTGAATCAGTGGCAGTCGCTGGCTTGTATGCTTTATGCTGCTGCTCCCAAGTCCAAATACAACTACGTTAGACAGGGCACCCTTTCTTCGGTAACATTCCAGGTCAGTGATATATCTCTTTTTTTTTAAATGTTTATTCTTCTTGGAATTGCTTCTCTGTTTTTCATGTTCCATGTTAGTATGTTACTCCCCCAAGATAAGATTTTTTAAGATTTTCTGCATTTTTTTTTATGTTTGACCGTGATTAGCATCTTTCTTTAGTGAAGCTAGTTTTGTTAAGCATAATCTAATAAAGTTGGAACCTTTGTCACGGATGCTTCACTCAACAATTTAAATCAATAGTGGAATACAACATGCACTTTAAGAGCCATCATTAGAATTTAGCTCTTATCTAACACTATCAATAATCAAAGTGGAGCACTATTAATGGGACTGTAGCCGAAAAATCCTTTTTTCTGCAATTACATTAAGAACTTAGTAGATTCTGATGCTATATTTCCTTAACCAATTATTCTAATTAATTACAAGATTTGGAGAAATTGCTTTCCGACAGCAACAGTAGTTTAACAAGCCTTTTCTTTCTCTCCCTCATCCAAGAATTTATGCTCCTCCGATGTGTAGAAACGTGAAAATCATCAACTGAATAAACTAGATATGTAGAAGAAATTAAATGAATGGCCTGTCAAATGGGCCACAGTGGCCTAATCTCCAGCTCTGTAACAATAAATATTTCTCCATTGCCAGCCTAAGCCCAACACCATTTAATACAACCTTTGATTTATTGAGTTCTTACAGTCAGACTCAAACTGTAGAGCTCCTTTATTGGCCGCCGTCGAAGAAAATAATAAAAGCTGAACAAGTGGCCTTTGTACTTGTAGATTTTGACATAGCATGAGCTTTAACTATTCTTGATTAATAATTTCAGGATTATGGAGTTACGCTACTACTATACCGATCACCATATTTGGTAGACATAACAAAGGAGAAGATTGGGAGAGTGTTGAAGCTGGACTCGATTCAGCAAGGGAATGCGTGGAGAGGAATGGACATGCTAGTGTTCAACACGTGGCATTGGTGGACCCACAAAGGCCAAGCTCAATCGTATGAAGTCATTTACCACTCCTTTTTACACTCTGTATGATTATGATTTGTTAATGACCTCGTACTGAAGTATGATGTATGGCTGTGGTTGCAGATGGGACTACATACAAGATGGCTCCACCGTGTCCAAGGACATGAACCGCCTGGTGGCCTTTTACAAAGGGTTGACGACGTGGGGACGCTGGGTTGACCTCAACGTCGATCCCACCAAAACTAGAGTGTTCTTCCAGGGGATCTCTCCCACTCACTATCAGTAAGTTATTACTCAGACAGTGCATGACCTGTCTCAGGGTACTTCAAATTATGGCTAAAAGTGCGCTGGTTTTGTTTTGGCAGGGGTAGGGACTGGAAGGCAGCGTCGAAGAACTGTAATGGCGAGCAGCAGCCCCTGGAAGGGTCGACATATCCAGGGGGGACGCCAGCGGAGGTGGAGGTTGTTAACAGAGTGTTGAGCAGGATGCAGAAACACGTGTATTTGCTGGATGTTACGTTTCTGTCTCAGCTGAGGAAGGATGCTCATCCATCTGCTTATAGTGGCGATCATGCAGGGGTGGATTGCAGCCATTGGTGCCTCCCTGGGTTGCCGGATACGTGGAACCAGCTGCTCTATGCAGCTCTTGTTATGTGAGCTGCAATTTCTGGGCTTTGTTGTCTGTCTATAATTAATTGCCTTTCTCTGCTTTAGGGTGTCTGAGAACCAATTGTGAATTTGTGATTAGTTTGATTGAAGCAATAAGGAAGAAGATGATATTCAAGTGTAAAAATATACACTGATTGCATGAATAGGAAATGGAATTTTTTTCTGTCAATGTACATTGTTCAGTGTAAACTGGGATATGGTGGAAAGAACATAGTAGCATATAACTAAATGTGATGTTCCATCAAAGCAACCATCAACCGTTTTATTACAGAGAAAACTGAGTGTATAGTATCTGTCAGAAGTTAAGATTAGCATTCTGAATCAGACAGTACAACAATTAAAAACAGAGTATTGGCATATACATCTGCATCTGCTGCAACCTAATGGGGATACACTCTTGCTGTCCATCTAAATACAATGAAGACCAAGCTGGTAAAATAATGGAGCCCCCTTATGTTGCCTGAGACTTGCAGCCAACTTGTCTGTGCAGCACCACTTCTGTTGAGGTAAAAAATTGTCAATAGCCCATTAGATGTAGCATGGACTGAATAAGCATAGCAGCAAATTAAAACTACCATTATTTTGAAATCGATTAGTAAGAGCATTTTAAGAAGATACATAACAAATATGTTTTTGACATCCTTCCTTCACCACAAAAGTACATGTGCAATTAGACAGGGTAATGATTTTATTCACAAAAGATATTGCTACTTGTAGATCAACACGAGATAACTAATTTACAATTAACTCGTGTTAAACATGTTATCAGCATACTTGAAGAAAAGGAGAAACAAACCTTGTACACATCAACTTAGTAACCAACATAGACAGCCGCATTGACAATGTAGCAGTTGTCATTCTTATCTCCCATTTCCTCAACTTGCACACCACTCGAGCATATGAGTCCACCATCCACAACTTCAACATTTGTTATTGCTCCACTGTTGAAGTACAAATGATCAAAACACGTGCAGAAATAGGCGGATAAGCAAAACAGCAGGTGAATTGAAAAGGTGCAGTTACTTACTAAGGAAAAACTGACTTGACCTTATTGATATCCAACAAATGCTGGAGGGGTCGAGGGACTCCCAATTTAATCTGCAGTTTCATCTCGGCAAATGAAACACCAGGTATAGAACCTGACCCCACGCGCAAGCACAATCAACACAGTCATAAAGAATGAAAAGAAAAGCATTTCTAACAACTTGTAAGCAAATACAGTTAAGATACAGACAATTTCAAAGTGATACAGCATACACACATTTACTCTTATAGTAGTTGTAATAAAGGCCATAACAAGCTACTAATTGAGTTCAAACATCCCATTTGAAAATCAATTAATGGTGAAAGTTCACAAAAATATCATTATTCCATATGCCTATCCCGGTTCAACTTAAAACTCAGCACAAGAAACTGACGAAGGGAATCAATCTAGATGATTACAATTCAAAATCAAAAGGAAGAAAGAAGAGAAGTTGAGCAACAATGTAGTCAGTGTATGAGTGAGAAAGAAGTAAACTGAGAGAGGAATATGATGCAAAATACCTCTTCTGAAAGCGGGAATTGAGTTGGAGGAAATGGCATCCCTACAAGCCCGCATTGCCGCTGATGTAATATCCTGTCTGTTTTTCAGTTGAATTTAAAAATAAAAATTAAAAAAAAAAAAAACTAAAATCAGGATATCCGTGGCATAATCATAAAAGCGAGAGAGAGAGAGAGGGGCACCCATGCTGGTCGTAGCCGACTCCCATTTCAACAAAGAGGAGCTTGATGGAAGAATCGGGCACAGAAGTAGCCGCTTCGACTGAACTCTGCTCACTCGCCATGGGAGTAGCAGCTACCACTTTGAGAGGCCGTGAAATACTAATCGGTTTATTATGCGAAAAAGAGGGAGTTGCGAAACTGAAGGAAGCAAAACTTGACGGGGAAAACGGAATTGGGGGCTTCACAGTGATTCCACCACTCAAGAGAGCCGTCATAGCCTTGTGCTCTCAAAACTCGAACTCTCCGCCAACAATTAACAAGACGATCTACTGTTAGCGTTTTGGGCCGTCTCTCATCTCTCAAATCCAAATGGGCCTTTCCTTATACATATAATAACTACTCATCTTTCATTTTTCGTTCGACACAAGCAAATAATCGCGTGTGTGTTTTTCGAAAATGGAAAACACCTAACTGTTAAAAATAGCTCTCTAACCTAGGGATGTCAGTCCAGCCCAAATTCGTTTGGCTGGTCCGACTAGCCCGCTAATTTTAGAGGGTTAGGGTTGAGAATTTATAGCCCGATAAGATTCTGGCCCGATTAGCCCGCACCCGATTAACCCGAACCCGATTAGCCCATAACCCAAAACCCGATGGGCTGGCCCGGTGGGTTGGCTATAGGTGCAACTATGGTGCAACTATCATATATTCTTTCACCTTGTTTAGCAATTGATTTGACATTTCAATGATAATTTTGTTAAAATTGATAACTACAAAAAACAAAATAAAATTAACCCTTCAATTTAT
>JAYDZE010574945.1:0-11585 GCA_034509125.1 Monilaria moniliformis
CAAATGTAAATTTTAAATATTTGAAGGATGGCAATATAAAATTATACATTATTTGGAGAAAAATATAAATTGTAGATATTTGTAGGAGGAAAATATAATAATAAATATTTATGGGAGGCATTTCGTAAATTTTAGCACTAGTTAACTAGTGTAGTCTTAGATTATATTGAGACACTCTGAAATGACATTATACAATATTTTATATGACACATTTACATGTAGTAATAGAGGCTTTTTCTTGACATGTCATCTATTGTTACACTTGCTAATATAACGTGTCCCCCAAATGCCATGATAGCTAAAGTGCCACAATAATATATTTTTAATGACATTTTTAATTGTCATATAAGACTAACTTTCTAGTAGTGACACTCCACGTAAATGTCATGAAATTATATTATATGACATCATATATATAATTAATATAGGTCTGAAATATCGCGAAAACTATATTTTCGTAAGAATATTGCATAGAACGTATAAAGTTATTGTATTTGCAGTGAAATTCATTACATTAAAATTGGAATTTTTGCCTCTCATGGATTCAAGTCCAGGGACTGCATTCATCCAACAAGGAGATGTATCCACAATAAATCTTTGCGATCGAAATAATGAAAATTAATCTTCGTTCTCATAATATTTAAGGGTTCTAATTTGAACCGAACCTAATATTTATAAGATAATATAGTTAATGTTTTAAACATAAATCTAAATTTAGAAAGTTCGTTTGGCCTCGATAAGCTCCAACCAGCTTATGCTCTCGACGCATTCGGCTAATAATGTTTGAGACTCGACTAGATAATAAACAAACATCGAACTAGCTTATGTACCTCAATGCATTTGATAAATAAAATTTGAGACTGGACCCGAAAATAAATAAATCAAATTTGACCACGGTACTGTTCACCCAACTTAAATCAGTTACAACCCTGCCTTCATCATGGTATCACTATGTAAATGTTATTTGATTAAGTTATCCTATACTTCATAAATCAATTTATGGGAACATAATTTATTCAAAACATTTACATGATTAAGAAAAATATATAAAAAATTATTTCTTAAAAAATTTAATAAAATTTAAGAAACTTATATATACTAATTCATGATACATGCAGATATAACATATGTAATAAGAATGTCTAGTATAGTATTACAAGCAGAAGCATTGTCAATCACGCGTCTTAATTAATTATTCTTCTCCTATACACCACAGTACAGAAAATCAAAACACTATTCATTCGCTTTGTGTATCTCCTCCTCTTCCTCATCCACATCCCTCTCTCCACCATCACATAAAAAGTTAAGTCCGCCCAAAAGATCAGAAATAAAACAAATAAAATTAACCAGAAGAGGAAATTAAAATCAAAACACTCCCATGCACGGCCGGATTAATTCGAGTCAGAGAGGCGAAGGAAAATTAGAAGACATGATCATATTCATGTTTCCGGCGGCCGGAAGAATTATCTCCTCCCCGCCGAGTTGGCCTTCAGCCTGATCCCAAAAAAAATAGTTAGGGCATTGCTGCGCATCAACGACCCATTCATTCATCTCATGATTTCTCTGCATGCAGTCGTGAATCGCACCACATGAGTTCTGCACCTCGATGGGGTCTATTAATGGCGGCATGGCGGCCGCGTAGTGGGCGATTTCTGGTGTTGGCTGCAGCTGCCATGGTTTTTCTGAGCTCAATGCGGCGGTTTCTTGGAAAATGGGGGGTTCTATTGAAGGATTTATCTCGAACATGAATGAGGAAGTGGGGAGAGGGAATAGGTTTACGTGTGATTTTGTGGAGTAGTCATCTTGATCGAATAAGTCTAGGTGTTGTTGTTGGCTTTGTGTGAATGTGAATTGAGGATTTTGGGATTCGGATTTTTGTGCTGAGGTTATTGTTGTTGTTGTTGTTGAAGACGACGAGCTAGACGATGGTTTTCGAATTTTCTTCTTAATCCATGAGTTCCAATAGTTCTTGATTTCGTTGTCTGTTCTTCCCGGCAAATGGCTTGCTATATGTGCCCATCTGCAATTAATCATATCAGGTTTAATGTGTTCTATATGAGGAGCATTTATATGCGCCCTCCCTCACCATGTGCGCTTATAAAAACTGTCACTTATATTCATAAAAATTGTTATTTTTTTAAAAAAAATATCACTTTTCTCTAAATATTTGGTAAGGGAGTGTTTATGCAAGTTTTTCTATGTTAGTAAAAGGGGGGTGCTTTTTGAAGCTTCATATGATATGAAAAGAAAAAATATAATATTGAAATTCAAACATGTGGCATTTTTTGGCAATAATTAATTTCATATTTAACTGTTGAAACGTATCATTCTTTTTTTATTAATGACAAGGTTGCCATAAACAAACGCCTCATATTGGCTTCTTAACTTCCTCCAAAATGCAAGTGATAGCTACTTATATATAAAATCCTAAAAAAATCCAATAAATCTTCGTAAAGTGAATATTATTCTCGCAATAATCAATCCATACCTGTTGCCTACAGCGCCATGGAGGCTGATAATGAGTTTCTCCTCTTCAGGTGTAAACCTCCCCCTTCTGATATCAGGTCTCAAGTAGTTTATCCATCTCAGACGACAACTCTTCCCACATCTCTGAAGCCCTAAATCACAATAATAACAACAAAAACAACAGTCAAACCCTTATTAACAACGGAGCTGCTGCATTCATAACATGACACAAAAACAGGATACGAGAGGTGAGGAAACAGTCTGGAACCTGCTTTCTCTGGGACCTCGCTCCAGCATCCATAGCCGTGGGTGGTAATGTACCTGATGAGCTTCTCGTCCTCCTCCGGCGACCACAGCCCCCTCTTCACCTTCTGCTGGTTGCAGCAAGAGTGATGCCCCATTTATATATATAATGTAATTTAATTTGTGGGATTTAAATTAATGAATTTGTAAGTAAAGAAGAATGTGTGGAGTTGTGGTGGCTATAAATATGTTGGGACGGATATAGGATTCGACAGCCGAATAGGGGTGGGGCCGATTTGGTCCCACATTTGTTCCCATCTAACCGTGAAATGACGTTTGATCAACTTTCTCTCTCTCTCGCAGCTGCTTTCTGCAGTATTATTACAAGCTAGGCTAAGGGGTTGTACGTACACATGTATAATTAACCTAACAAACATAATTAATTCAATTCCCACACAATTAACTGTTGCTGCCGGTTGGTTAATAAACTAAACTCGTATTGCCTTTTCAAATTATTGATTAATCCTTCTTTTTCTCAAAGGAGTGAGTGTATTTCAAGACTTCAAATAATGGAAGTGCTTTCTTCATTCTTATGATTTATGCTCTTAATTCCTATAGGCCATTTAATTGCACGGCAAATACCATTGTATATTATTATCTCCATCCTATACTTAATGACCCAAAATTTCTAGACACGCATAGGAAAGAAGAATTGTTTAGGCTATAAAGTAAAGAGATATCACTTGTTAAGTAATCGAACCACATTGTTTAGGCTATAAAATAAAAGGACTACACTTGTTTAGATACTTTTTTAGGCTAAATTACTAAAATTAAACAGGCCAGAATAAATTTTGCATAATTATATATGGAATGAAGAGAGTTTTTTTTTGTGTTCTAACATAGTAGTGCTACAACTAGAACAAAAAAAGCCCGAAGCTCGCAGATTGACGAGCACTCTGCGATAAAAACCGGTATGCCGAATACAATAGAGAGCACATGTTCCCGCAACATTTTGCGAGCACCTTTGTGCTTGCAATATTCTATCGCAAAACGTTAAGCAAGCATAGACGTGCCCGCTAAACGTAGCGAACACAATTTTGCTTGCAGAAAAATGGCGCCAAACATTTGCAAGCACAATTGTGCTCGCTAAACTTGCTAACACCAAAATACTAGCAAATCCTTGGCACCACGTTATGCCGTTTAGCAAGCAAATTGTGCTCGCTATTATATGCGAGTACAATGGCGGTCACAAAATATTTTGGTGGGAAATATTTTTCCTAAACTTTCAACGTTTAGGACTTGGCGAGATTTACCACCGCCATATTTTTGCAATGAAGGGGGGGGGGGGTGGTGAGCACCACTCGATGCTCGCAAACATATAGACTTAGTTTTCTGCGCCAAAAAATTAGCGATTCCCAAGTATTTTGGTCGATATTAGCAAGCACCATTCGATGTGGTGCTCGCAAACATATGGACTTAGTGTTCCGCGCTAAAAATGGCGATTCCCGGTCATTTTGGTCGATATTAGCAAGCACTAGTGCTAGAAAATTGGTGCTCCCTAAGTTTTCTAATCAGAATAAAAAATACAATGTTTTCAACAATTTTCATTTTTTAAACTAGAGTTACGTTTTTGCAAATGTAATAGAAAAATATTTCCTCAATGGAAGACTTTTTTCGGGCTAATTGGCTAAAGTAACTATTGTTGATCTTCCACATACAATATTGTAATAAGGTTGGTAATTATTATTAGATAATTGCCATTATTTAGTACTTTATTTGTAGTTATGCATATTAAGAAAATATGGCTTCTATATACAATGGTACATCTATTGAGACGAGTTAAGGGTATATTAAAACATTACTTTCTCAATAAAAAAAATTCATAATCTTACGCCGTTAATATTTTCTCCTAATTTTTTTTCTTTTGTCTTAAGAAAGAGGCATCAGGCTAAGTTTCACGTATATCCAGATCAAGCCGGTCTTCAACACGTAGTGTAGACTCCGATACAGAGACTACTTAAATAAGCTAAAATCCAGGAAGTCTAAGTTTCCGCAGCTTCCCAAGGACCTCTAGGACACTTACCAGCAGACGTGGTAGGATCCTAAGGTGGTCGAGTTATTCAGAATCTACGCGCAGAATCGCATAGGCAAAGAAGTGCATTTGATACAGAAGGCCACTGGGACCCGTGCTAAGGATCTGCCTCATTCGCAGTCGTTGAGGAGAGGCTGGTGAGTTGCTATTGTTTCCGCAGTTAATGTATTTTAATTTATTTTCTGAATATATTTCATAATAGCTTCTCAATTATGATTTCAGACAAAAGAACTTGGCCACAAGCCAGACCCTCTCACTTTCTTTAAGAAAACACACTTAGTGGCTAAAATGTCGGGGGACCAAGGCGACGAGAGACCAATTTACGCTTCACCTAAAGCGGCAAATTGTATGGTAAGAACTTTTATAAGTCATTTTTAAATTTTTACTATTTTTGTGTTAACAAATGTTTCTTTATTTTGTTTTTGTTTGATATGCGATTGAAGCTAAAATCGCTGAAAAAATGGTTGTTGGGGAAGAGAATCTCGATCAAAGAGAGATCATATATGACATTGTTGGGGGCATCAAAAAGCGGAATAAGGTCACTGGATTCGGATAGGCATCCAACCTATTATACCCAGATGAGGTATCCAACTTATTAGCCTCAACCTCCGTGAAGAACTAGAGTAGCATGAACATCGAAGAGATAGTGTCACAGAGGGTGACATAGGATACTAAACATTTACAGGCCCAAATGGAAGCGCAAAAGGTTGAGATCGAAGCTCAAAATAAGGAGATATTATCTGAATGGGCAGAGATGGATTCTCAACGGGATAAAATGTCAACTCTCAAAACAGATGAAAACTTTCTTTTATATTATCTAGGTTTACTTATTTTTATTAGTATGTTTCAACAATTTCTACATATATTTGAATTTGTTATATGTATGTTCATATTAGATTAAAATTTCAATAAATAACAATTAGTATGTAATAAATTATTAATAAATATATTTAACTTATATATTTCTAAATAAATAAATATATGCAAAATTAATTTATTTAATTTTTTAATTTTGAAAAGATTAGAGAGCATGAAAG
Source organism: Monilaria moniliformis (assembly GCA_034509125.1). Classification (NCBI taxonomy): domain Eukaryota; kingdom Viridiplantae; phylum Streptophyta; class Magnoliopsida; order Caryophyllales; family Aizoaceae; genus Monilaria; species Monilaria moniliformis. Next base: position 5,839 of record JAYDZE010574945.1, read on the forward strand.
TGCTCGCAAAGTATTTATATATTTTTTTAAATTTACGTGCTCGCTAAATTTAAATATTTTTTTAAATAAAAATAAAAAAAACCCATTCGCAAGCACCGGTGCTCGCCAAATTCCAACCAGATTCAAAACTACAAGCACATGGTCCTAACAAATCATGTCGCAACTTCACGACCAAGAATATGAGATTTTTCGCAAGCACGTCTTTAATGCTCGCTAAATAGTGAATAATTGTGCTCGCGAAATTTTGCGAATGACGTATTAGCGAGCACCAGAGTGCTGGCTAAATGTGCTCGCTAATATCATTTAGCGAGCACTTTTGGGGGTTTAGTGAGAATTTTGGTGCTCGATAAACATATTTTTCTTGTGTACATTCTATATATATGGGAATTATTTTTAAATTAAGGTTATGGATCGAATCTATCATGGTGTTTAGTGATTTTATCAAATATATCCCAACTGTTGAAATTTATCAGTTGTATCACAATCTTCTACAATTGTACCGATATTATCTCAAGCTTTTCAATTTATCAATACTATCTCCATCTTCTTATTTGTATCAATTTTATCAATCAATTTTTAGAAAATTGTTTTCGAAAAATGACGATGGCTGAATTTCGTTCATCAAATGAGATTTTAGACTATAATGAGAAGATGGTGTGAAAGAAATGCAGGGAAGACGACACGGGCATTGGAGAGTGAAAATACAGGGCAGGCGACGTGAGAGTGTGATAGAGATAAGATGATTAGGGTTTGATAAAAAGCCCACTTATTAACTCAAATTTTAGTGAGGGATTACCAGCAGACTTATTTATTTATTTATTTAATTTGTGAAATAAGATTACCAGTGGATACAGTCCGCTAGTAATACTGGTAAACACAAATCTGCGGGTAAAAGAATATTTTATTTCATTTAATTTTCATAATTAACTTTATCGGCGAGCACGTATCCGTTTGTAAAGTTAAATTATTTCCTTATTTAATTTTTTAAAATAAATTTACCGCTTGATATATGTCTGCCGGTAATACCAATGAACAAATATCTGCCAATAAATCTGAAGGTGATGTTGGCGCATACATGTGGTGCCAAAATTCGTCGAAAATTGGTCGGTAAACCGCTAATAAATTTTCCAACGGATAGTCCGCTGGTAGTTAGCGGAAAACGCATTTTTGCCAGTAAATTTTTTCTATAAAACGATTTTTTTTTGTAGTGTCAACCATTGGAATGAAATTTTGATGACAAATTGGATACAAGTTTAAAATATTGGGGTAATATTGATAAGTTGAAAATTTTAAAAGATTTGAACATAATTGATAAAATCAGTAATGGTCGGGATAAATTTAATCATTAATCCTTTAAATTATAATAAACTTTGATTTTATGATAGCTTCATTGTTCAAACATAAAAATATTACAAATATAGCATATACTTATTATAAATCAAAATTTTCTGGCAATTTAAGAAAGTTTTGTTGTTTTCAAAATTTAAAAAATGTTTCATGCATATCATTGTTTTGTTGTTTATTTCTTAAAAACACATCAGCTAAATTAAGTTGGTTGGTGTAAAAGGTCACATTGATGTCATAGTTCGAAATATAACTTAGAAAATATCCTATATAATATGTGTGTGAGAGATATTGATAATATATATGTACTGCACATTTTTCGTTTTAACTTTTAAGTAACTGAAGGTAAAACATGTTTCGCAACCGATGAATATATTGTGGTACAAAATATGTGAATTGATTATGTAGTTAAAAGTAATCATTTAATTTAAGCACCAGAAATCTTACAATGTATGAATGTATCTAGCTATTACTTTTTTGGTATTGAGATTTTCTGTAACCTAACTTTTTAAAATTAATTAATTAATTTCTTTTTCAGTTTAATTTTATACTGCAAAAAAGGAAAGAACGTGGATAGCGCGTCAACTGTGCTGCGCTATATACACGAAGTAGCACATCTTAGTCTTCAAGGAAAACCTAAGAAGGTGTTGGTGAAAGTAACAGATACAATACAAAATTGTGTTATATCAGATGTTACTCATGTGACCTAATTATTCATTTCATAGTATTTGAGTTGGATTTAGTTTTTTGTCTCAAGTGGCTTAATTTTAATTAATGAGATTAATTTCTCTTTAAGAAGAAGCAGACACTACATTCACTTTGGGTAAATATGGCTTAGACGATTACCTTGAGCACGTCTTGCTCAAATAAAGGAAGAAGTAACATGGCGTGCAGAGCGAGAGAGAGATATATGATTACTTTTGTTTTCAGATCATATAATGACATTTATTTTTCAAGTAGTAATTTTAATGATTATTACATAAGAGTAGATCCCATCTAGATGGGTACTAAATGGCTAGAATCATGACAAAAGAATTTCGATTTGTAATCCCAATTCATTATATAAATAAGTTGTTATATTCTTGAATCTCTAACTATAAAAACAGGTTTGTAACTTAAATAACTTGGCATTACGTACTCTGTTATATTATTATTAAACAAAAATACAATTTGTATAATTAAAAATTTCGAAAAAGTTAAAACCACTCTGAAATTGAGGGTGACTTAAATATTTAAGTTAAGTATGAGTAGATTTTGAGCATGGATATTGTCTGAACTAGGTATAATTAATACCACTTAAACCCCACACTTCGATGTTGCAGCACAACTTGCTTGCCCAAAATTATCTCAAAATCCGTTTGATCATCGTGTTCATCTCATCTCTCGTCTACTCACACACAAGTCACCAATTTCCATTGTGATCATCAGCTACTGAAACCGAATAATCATTTTTAGCCATAAAATTAAACTAAATCACAATATACTGAAGTTGAAGAAAAAATAATTAAAAAATTAATATTGAAACATTAAAATTGGGATAGAAGATCTCAAGTATAAGTTGCAGGCCAAAAGATTCAAGTTTTCCTCAAGTAATGTGCATACCTAGATTATTTACATATCAAATATAAATAAGTCCAAAACCATATGGTTGAGTTAATGCGAAAATAATATTTTTTTTGTGAAAACTAGGAACACTATATTCAACGTATAATGTTACTGCATTCAAAGTGAAATTAATTACATTAGAAAAAAATAAATTAAATGTTACTTTTGTCCTTCATGGCATTTGAATTCTGATGCTACACTCATCTAATAGTGAGATGCATATATATTCCATCATAAATTTTCATAATTGAAGAGTTGAAAATAGTTCCTCACTGTCACAATAAAAATAGATTTTTAGTTAAATCTCTTTCTATATGTGTTTTATGTTACTTGAATCGAGATCTGGGACCTAGTTATGACGACCATAATAGCTAGCAGCACAGTATCTCATGTAAAATTCGAAATAAACCAAAAATGCATATACCTTTCTACCATTTCATAAAATAGAGATGGCTCTACTCTATAGAAATGATTGAGGAAAATGATATCTTTGAACTTGTTTTTTGTCGGCAATGTAAAGAATGCATAAACAATGCAAATGGGAACTTTGCTGGTACTTAACTTATACGTTTCACATATATATAATATTACAACAATTCTAATATAGTAATATGTAAGCAAAAACGTGTTACATGCAATCCATATACGTAGACGAATATACATATCATACATGCGTACATAGCGGAGGAGAGAGAGAGAGAGGTGACAATGATTCAGATGAAAGAGATGTTGAATTGATGGCAATCATCCACCATACTGATTTTGAAAAATGTGGGAGTTTTGCAGAAGCTGAATTTGGAAGTAAAAGGCGAAATGATACTGTAAAAGGACGCTGTGGGGATGAAGGAATGAAAAAAAGGAGAAATGATGAAGCTTAGCTTTAAGGAGGGGCAAATGCTAATAGAGAAAACTATTTTAGAGGGGTGGGTCCCTCTACATATATATTAAGAAAATAATTAAGAGTTTAATGGAATAGGGACTTGGCCTCTTAAAGTAATGTTTGGTTAACCTAATAACTCATTTGATAGAAGGTTCTACCTTTACCCCTTTTAATTATTAAAAATGTGGTCCTAGCTCCCCCTTTTACCTCATGATTTTACATATTTGGTCAATGGGCGCCCACTAATTATGGCCCCCATCATCCATCATTAGCCCCATTTTTATTTTCCTCTATTCTATATGATTTTGATGTTTCTATGTAGCTTGTTTTCCATGCTCTCCTTGAATTGTATTTTCAAGGATGATATTTAATTATAATATTCGATCCCCTTAACAAGGATATAAATTTTGATTTTGAAAAATGAAAATAAGAAAGAGTCTTAACACTTAATATTCGATCCCCTTAACAAGGATAGAGATTTTGATTTGGAAAATGAAAATAAGAAAGAGTCTTGTGTTAAATTATTTGATAATCAGTATTTGAATCAAATTCTATCAAATAGTAAAAGCTATAAAGTTGTTGAATATGAGTTTCGTTTCATATGCCGACGACACCAACTAACGAATCTTGGCAATGTAGACAAATTGGTACAATTTTTTTTATTTTTTTTTTGGTGGGGGTTAGAGTTTCAGAAGTTTGTAAAGTTCACCTTCCTCTTATATAATGTAAGTTAAAAGTGGAGTCTAAATTGGGGCCGGACCTAGAAAAATCTTAATTCGGGAGGTACCACCCTAACTGTTGAACACAACACTTTCCCTTGATTTTACATATATGCGTCATTTATTGTACTAGCAACCACTACGTATATATTATGAGATACTAAAAAGTAACTTATATAGAAAATAGTTGCATGTGCCTTAATATATATGCAAATGTTCACGCGGACAAACTGGACTCTTACTAGGTTATAAACTATCTTGGTTTCATTCTTAATTTGTTATGTTTTCATGTCAAATTTCGTATTTTATTTTGCCAATATATATTTTGTATATTTATATAAAGGAAAAAATAATAATACCCGTTTTCTGTAAAACATATAAAAAGGATCCAAATTGACAAAAATATCCTTCTTCCTCTTCTCTTCTAGCCTCTTCTTCTTCCTCTTCTATTTTTTTCAAAATGAAACTTCATGAAAATTGCAGACACCTGCGAGCATAAGCTACACGACAGAGGTGCATGAAAAGTCGTGCAATCTGTTTACAAGGATCGAGCGGCAACTGATAAGGAGAGGAGGAGAGCGTGAAGAGAGAGAGAGTGTGGAGAGTGAACAGACAAAATTTTCTTCAACAAAGGTCTGGGTTTGGGAGTAGGGTTTTGCTTCTTTTTTTCTATTTAATTTTTTTAAACCTATTTAATTATTTTTATTAAAGCCACTTTTTTTCCGTTCACTCTAATCAAAGTTGATAGTTTTATTGAGTATTAACACGGCTGATTAATTTGCACGTGCATTGTTCAAATTCAAAGTGAGTAATTTCCTATATTAACAAATATTTTATAATGTAATTATGATATATAATCTACGTGCGGAATATGGAGATGGAGATGCATGCCCAGATCTCCACCCTTATAGAGAGAATAGAAAATACTTTTATTTAGAAACAAACATATTCCCTCCATTCCATATAAATAAGTCTTAAAGTCTGGACATAGATATAAAAAAACTAATTTATTATAAAATATAAAAGAGAATATAATTTTTAAAAAAATATATTTATCCAAAAAGTAGAAGAGAGAAATATCAATTTCAATTCATAAAGTAACAGACAGTGTGTCAGTGTCACCAGTGGCGTATCCAGAATTTCTGATTTGGGGGTGCGAGTTGTGCGATAAGTAAATACATAACACGCAAAATATTAAA
>JAYDZE010574956.1:0-11585 GCA_034509125.1 Monilaria moniliformis
GCACTCAAAAGTGTGAAAGAACTCAAGAAATAAACATGAAACCTTAGGGAAAAGATTGAATAATTTGACTTGCATCAAATATCACAATTTCTATTATATGCAGTAACATAAATTTAATTCAAAATATAAAGGTCCAACGTAGAGCATACTACCTCGTAATTGAAAAAGTGTCGTAATTATGTGCTCGTCTTATTCTTGCACCTTGTCTTTTCCCCGACTGAAATTTGGGGTACGATCACCTTAAATAAAATATTATATAATTAATAACCTTATTTGTGAATAAATAAAATTTAATATTTTACTTTTAATTTTCATATCATTTTCAAATTATTCACTTCGCATCAAAAACTTATTATTACTTATTTAATATTTTATTTTCATATATACATCTTTATTTAAGATTATGCTTTCTTTATTCCGATAATTATTATAGACTCATTAGTAACCTACTAATAATTTATTGTAAGTCCAATTGCTATTTATTTTCTAGCCCAAATTTTGTGAGCTTTTATTCCCTAGTCTATTTTATTTTTTTGGGCTTATATTACTTGTCCAATATAATTAATTTATAGCCCATTTATTACATTGGGCTTATATTTCATTTTTCTTATATAAAAATTTAGGCCCAATTAGTAATTATGGTAGCCCAATTATTGTTTCAAGCCCATTTCATAAATTTTAATTAGCCCACTTTAATTATTTTGAAGTCCATTATTAAATTGAGCTTATTTCTTTCTTTATTTTCTCAATTTACATTTCTGCACAACAATTATCAATCCTTAATGTTCAACAACAATATCAACTTTCAATCCAAACTCTCGGCCCCTTCGATTAGTCCAAAAAAAATTAAAAAAAATTGTTCTTAAAGTAATACTATCGGCTTATTCAAATAATTCATCAATAATTCATCACTAACAATACTCAAGTCTCAACATTTTTTTCCAATTCAAAATACTATCTAATAATTCAATTAATTTCTGCACAATTAATTCCTTCATATCACAATTTCATAATTGAAATCAATTACTTGGAAAACAATGAACAAGAAAAATAGAAATTACATATATATGTACTGTGTGTGCGTCGAGAGAGAGATAGAAGCTGAGAAAAAATAAGGAAGAGGAAGGAGTCATGGCCGCTGGACGGCGACAGAGAGACGACTGGCAAGGTAGGGCAGTGGCAGCGGCGTGGCGGCTGTTTCCCGGAATTAAAAAAACAGATGAGACAGAGAGAGAGAGATGGGGCTGCGTGTGTGTGTGTGACCTGAGGGATATAAGGGCGAAGTGAGGGAGGCGCGACCGCTCGGAGACTCGGCGGCGGTTGAATGGGAAGGGAAAACTGAGAGAGAGAGAGAGAGTGACCGAGAGTGAGGAGAGGGGGAGGAAAAATATGGTAGGTTTATGGGCTTTGGGTTAGCCAAGTCCATTCTTTTTTTTTTCTTTTTTTTAAAGCCCAAATTTTCAAAAAATTTAAGATATTACATACTACGTTGGCTTTGCCTAGGTGATAGTTTATGCCGCAATCGTAGTCTTTCACTAATTCCAGCAATCTACGTTGTCGCATGTTTAGGTCTTTTTATTCAAAGAAATATTTGAGGCTCTTGTGATCAATGAAGATTTCACACCTGACACCGTAGAGGTGGTGTCTCCAAATTTTCAAAGCATGCACTACGACAACTAGTTCTAGGTCATGAGTGGGGTAGTTAAGCTCATGAGGCCTAAGTTGTCATGACACATATGTGATCACCTTTCCATTCTGCATCAGAATGCAACCGAGTCCGCTTTTGGAAGCATCGATATAAACAATGTAGTTTGTATTGGGTTCTGGAACTGCTAGAATTGGTGCAATGGTTAACTTTTCTTTCAAAAGTTGGAAGCTTTCCTCACATTCCGACGTCCATGTGAACTTGATGCCCTTTTTGAGTTGTTGTGTCATAGGTTTGGTTATTTTGGTGAATCCCTCGATGAATCTTCTATAATAACCAGCTAATCCTAAGAAACTTTGAATTTCGCTAGTAGTGGTAGGTGACTTCCAGTTTTGTACGACCTCGACTTTTGCTGGGTCCACTCGGATTCCTTCCGCAGTCACGATGTGACCAAGGAAATTTACTTCATTGAGCCAAAATTCGCATTTGCTGAATTTGGCATAAAGCTTTTATGCTCTCAAGGTTTCTAAGGTGGTCCTTAAGTGATCTACGTGTTCCCTCTTATCCTTTAAATAGATGAGTACATCGTCTATGAAGACTAGGATAAACTTATCTAAGTAAGGGGGGATTATAAGATTCATCAGGTCCATGAACACTGCGGGTGCATTTGTCAGACCAAAAGGCATTACTCCGAACTCGTAGTGGCCGTATCTGGTTCTAAAGGCTGTCTTGGGTATGTCTTCTGATCGGATTTTCAATTGGTGGTAGCTTGACCGCAGTTCTATTTTTAAAAACATATTGGCTCATTTGAGCTGATCGAAGGGATCATCGATTTTAGGCAATGGGTACTTGTTCTTGAGGGTCAGCTTGTTCAGCTCTCGGTAGTCTATACACATTCTCAAAGTCCCATCTTTCTTCTTCAAGAACAATATATGTGATTGGATGAGTCGTTTGACCTAATATGAGAGTATTTATATGAGATGACGGGGTGACAGCTAGGGTTGCTTTGATACGTGCGTGTTACCCCCAACTGTTCCGATTTTCTAGGAGCAATTCTTCCACGATTCTATCATGACTTCGTCGCCAAACAACTATCCTTTCTAAGGTTCGACCTGACACACCTGTCTGTTCCCCATATACAGGCTTCAGCTTGATACAGGAGCTGCCTGATCCACTTGGTTGGACCGCCCAATTCGTTTATTTGGGCCTATACGAAATTTGTCCATTACTATTTGTAAGATGATTTCTCTCTAACTAATAAATTGAGGGTTTGAGTCACCGCAAAAAAAGATGAATCATTATTAATCATCTGTTTTAGTAAAGAGAAAATAAAAAAATATAATTTCAAATTAGTACGTATTGTGACAAATCTAGTATAAAATATAAATTCAATATTTACGAAGCTATTTAAGCATAATTAAGTCCAGACGAGCTTTTTAAATATATGTAAAAAATTAAATATTATTTATATTTTCTTATAAAAAGTTTACTCTTTGTAAATGAGAATGAAAATAATTGATTTGTGCTACGATCAGTCAAAAATAGGACAAATACACGCTTGTAGACTTTGTTAATCCCAACTTCTGCAAGCGGATAACCTTTTATCAATGGCTGCCATATTATACAACAACAATTACTGGGTTATGTCAATTTATATAAGTCGGCAACCGTACTAGAACCATTATTGGGCCAGTTCATAAAAAGCAAATTGACGAAATCAGTTCTCTCTCTATTGATTTCGTTGTTTTTTAATCTGCAGTTTCATGAAAGCCCAAAACTCTATTTCAATTTTTTCGACAAGTTTTTACAGTTTGAATCTAGAGCGTAATTCAGTTTCAAAATCCCTAATTTTCACATTTGGGGATTTGACTTCAATATTTTCCCCTCAAAACCCGTCACCAACATCCAGCCGTCGCTCGCTCGTCCCGATTTCTCGACGATCTTCCCTCACCTCTATGCCCATTAACCTGCTTCTCACCTCCCCATTGCCGTAGCGGCCGCATCACCCTAAAGGGGAATTCGCGACCCGAAGCCGTCGCTGCAGTTGTGAAGCCTTTTCGCCTGTGAGGGTTACCAACTGGAGCCGACCGCCTTCGACCATGGAGTGATGAGTTTGCGCAGCGTGAGTTTGCCCCTTCTCACCCCGGTTGTTTGTGTTAGTGTGTGTGTGTGGACCTGCAGTTTGATGTAGTGTTTTTGGCGGTGGTGCTATTTGCGAGCTTGGGTGCACTCGTGGTAGTTTGGTTTGAAATCTTCTGATGGTTTTGGTGTATCTGAAAAATTGGTCATGGGTTTCTGAAATTTGTGATGGCTTTGCTTTTTCGTGGAAATACGTACCAGCGCAACATTGAATTATGATGCAACAGAAACCACTACGCTTCTGTATTTCTTACATCATTTCTTGTTTCAGGATTCTGAGTCTGTTTGTCAAGTTAGATGGAATTAACAAAAAAGGATGCAGATAGTGAAACAACAAGAGATTCACAAGATGGTCCTGTGTTCCTAAACGAAGGGCAACCTTCTTCGGGCAGCGGAGTGCCTCTGGGCATTACCCCAGTGAAGAAGAGTTTTAAAGGGAATGATGCTTTATCATATGCTAACATTCTCCGCTCTAGGAACAAGTTCGTGGATGCATTTTCTGTCTACGAGAGCCTGTTGGAGAAGGATTGTGAAAATGTTGAAGCTTATATTGGTAAAGGGATTTGCCTGCAAATGCAGAACTTGGGGAGGCTTGCATATGAGAGTTTCGCTGAAGCTGTGAGGCTGGATCCTCAAAATGCATGTGCTCTTACACACTGTGGTATCTTGTATAAGGACGAGGGTCGACTGGTGGAGTCAGCTGAGGTATGCTTGCACATGCTCTCCATGTCATATGTCGTTTCTTAAACTTGTCTGAGTGGTTTTCCTTATTCTTCGAAGAAACACTTTCTTACTTCTTGAATGAGATCTCACACTCTAGATATAGACCTCCAATTTTTCTGCTCGCGAATTACAAAGATTGTACAGGTGACAGTTTAGGATGAATCCTTAAGAATTTTGAACTTCTACAACTACAAGTCAGGCAGTCTAACTTGGTCTCAGCCCCGAGGACTTTCTATTTCTTATGGAAGAACCTTTTCCATGTCCTACTCCTGTCAATGAGCTTTTAAAAGCTAAAAGGTCTCATTTCCCTGTTGGGTTAAATAACATTTTACATAAGTACTGTTTTCATCAGGTTGATTTTTCTGTGGTTTTCCTTCCCTCACTTATTCTATGTATGTTCATGTTGTCATCAATAAACAACACTTTCCTTACTGCTGTGAATCAAAGTACCTTTAAGAACTGCAATACTATGAATATCTAAGGTCCAACTGCTCCCCTCAAAAATTTTTCTTAGAACAAAGCAATAGTTCTGAAAGGTTTGCTTACTATTCTTGAGAGTGAGTTACTTGATATTTTGATTTTTTTCTCTTGGGTTTTGTATGATTCTCAAACCAAAAGTTTAAAAGTACATTCTATGGTTGTTAGTGGAAAAACAACTATTGTTTTTTCCTCTCTGGTTTTTGTATTTCAATTGGCTGGATTATAATTCGGGGAGATGCTGAATACTGTTTTATAGTTGATATATTTGATAATTTATCTGGTCACTTGTTCCTTTGGAACTGGGTCATCACATCTGTTTAGAAGTTTCTTGCATTGCTGAATGTAGCTGGGTTTTTCGTTTTCTGTTGTTTGGGATTGCACCTACCATATTTACTGTGTTTAATTTGGTGCAGATGTATCAGAAAGCTCTAAAGGCTGACCCTTCATACAAGCTTGCAGCGGAATGCTTGGCCATTGTTTTAACAGACCTTGGAACCAGCTTAAAGCTTGCTGGTAATACTCAGGAGGGAATTCAGAAGTATTACGAAGCTATCAAAATTGACCCACACTATGCTGTAATTCTACATTTTCCTGACTTCCATAATTTTTTCTGGGTGCTTGATTTTCTGTTCCGGTATTTGAGTTTTGATGTATCAGTTCTTTGCCTGCAGCCTGCCTATTATAACCTCGGTGTCATCTATTCCGAAATGATGCAATATGACACAGCCCTTAATTGCTACGAGAAAGCTTCAATAGAGAGACCCATGTACGCTGAAGCATATTGCAACATGGGTGTAATCTACAAAAATCGTGGGGATCTGGAGTCAGCAATTGCCTGTTACGAAAGGTACTCAGTTAATTATTTACTTGTTCGATAAGCTTTCATCCCTTTGATGCGTTTGTTTATGTTTGAATTTGCAGGTGTCTGACTGTCGCTCCAAATTTTGAGATCGCAAAAAATAACATGGCCATTGCATTAACTGATTTAGGCACAAAGGTGTGGCTTCTTTCTATTTAAAGTTATGTCTATACAGAAATTCAAAAGATATTTCATTAATCTTAAAATATTTCTATCCTATAGATCAGGAAAAAAGGGGGTTACCATCTTTAAAATCATTTTTCTGGATTTGTAACCAAAGTCTGGCTTTTTCTTAATTAACTCAGACTTTGCAACTGATAGTTGTATACTTTATGGTTGTTCCATTGAAAAAATGTATTCTAATACCTTATAGTTCTTGTATTTAACATTCACATTTTTATATTGATAATACTATAGTTTGTGGACATGATTCCACCTATCCTTTTATCTTGATTATCGACTCAACTTGCTTCTATCCAGGTAAAATTGGAGGGTGACATCAACCAGGGTGTTGCATATTATAAGAAAGCTCTGTACTATAATTGGCACTATGCTGATGCCATGTATAACCTTGGCGTTGCTTATGGAGAAATGTTGAAGTTTGATATGGTAATTGAAAATAAAATTCATGGTCCAATAAGATACATTTTATTTCAAACATACTCTTCTCATAGAGTGATACTTGAGCTGTGGAGCATGTTCCCTGCCTGTCCTTGTCTGATATTTCTTGTATCGTTGACATCCTAATCTACTAGCATGCTTTTGCCTTTTGCTGGCAAGTGGTAATTGCAGTAGATAAAAACTAGTATTAGGGCAGCACTTGGAGGATGTATCTTGTTTCATGTACTAACTGTCATGCCCTGTTGTCATTTTCCTAAGTGAAATCCATCTTATGCAGGCCATTGTATTTTATGAACTGGCTTTCCACTTCAATCCTCATTGTGCAGAGGCTTGCAACAATTTAGGTGTTATATATAAGGACCGGGACAACCTTGATAAAGCAGTAGAGTGTTACCAGGCGAGTTTGAAGCCACCAAATATATTTCGTGAAATGTATAGTACGTTTTACTTGTTTTTCTTATGATATCCGTTTTTATTCGCAGATGGCATTGTCAATCAAACCAAGTTTTTCCCAATCACTGAACAATCTTGGAGTTGTATATACTGTCCAGGTTTGTACCTATAATTTCTTGTTTATTATTTCAATTCTTTCGTGGTTGGACAAGTTGTAACATTGTTTCTGTGCACAGGGTAAAATGGATGCTGCTGCAAGTATGATTGAGAAAGCTATTGTTGCAAATCCGACTTACGCAGAAGCTTACAATAATCTAGGTCCTTCCTTTCACCCTTGCTTAATATAAAAGCTCTGGTTTGGGCCGTTTGGCCAATACGACTCTTAGTCTCATCCTCATGTTACATGTGTGGCATATTTCAAGGAATCGAATGATAACAATATTTAATATATATCATATGAGGGCCCTTTAATTAGGAATAAAAGATGGTTGATTTCACAGAGCAAATGCTTTGTTTTGTTGATTGATAGAGTCATAGAGACATCTGTTCTCTTGTTAAGCAGGATTGTATTATCACATTAAATGCTTTTTTTTGTGTGTTCTTTTATTTTTATACCAACCGTAATAGTTGCTTGTTATCCTCTGGACGTGTAGGGGTCCTTTATAGAGATGCTGGCAACATATCTCTTGCAGTTGAAGCTTATGAGCAGTGCCTCAAAATAGACCCAGACTCTCGCAATGCAGGCCAGGTAAAGAAAATTTAACACAGTCCCTCGAGGATTTTCTTTCTATTTCTTGAAACTTGTCTTGCATTGGGCTTCAAACCTGTAACTATTACCTGATGTCTACATTTAGGGTTGCTTTTTCCTTTCATCATGAGTCCTTGTGTTGAATATATGACATCACATAGAATGGGTATCAGAGACTATAATTGGTGAAAGATTTCCAAAAGAGTTACCCTTCTAAGAGTCTTTGGTCTGTTGCTGTTTCCTTCTATCATGTGTCCTTGTGTTGTATATATAAGACATCACATAAAGCGGGGTCTCAGAGTCTGTAATTGGTGAAAGATTTCAGAGGTATTACACTTCATCTTGAAGATAAGGCCCTGTTCCAATTGCGACAAAATGTTTCTTTCTTTTGGTAATTTTTGTGTTCTTTATCTTTTATGATTAATTAGATACTCCTTTGACGTTGGTCTCTGCAACTTGTTTGTATCAGGATAATCTTAAGCAGTAGTAGTGACCTCCTGGATCTGAAATTTTCCTTTGTCATTAAGAGATTTTGGTTTATGGGTTCTTAACTATCTAATTTCTTATCCTGCCCTGCAGAATCGGTTGCTTGCAATGAACTATATACATGATGGGACAGATGATACATTATTTGACGCGCACAGGTTGACATTTTAGCCAGTACATTCTTAATTACTAGCTGGATATTGAACTGCTGTGCATTTTCAAACTCTGTTAAGTTGTCAAAGTTTTAATGTATTGTTCACTAACATATGCAGTCACGCCATGCTTTGCACTTTACTATCTCTATGCTTGGGTCTGTTCCAGCAAGCATGTCATTTGCATATAAGATTTATTACACTTTGTACAATTGCATCAGAAATTGTAAAATATTAGCATGGTGAAATATTCTGATAAGAAAATGTGCAGTGGGCGCTTAGTATATGTTTTGATAGAGTAAAGGCGATGAGAACAGAAAGAAACCCATATAATTGAATATAGCAGAAAAGAAATCCTCTAACAAGGACTACGGAAAAATCTGTCCAGAAACTCACCAAGACAAAAGACATGCTTCTCACTGATTGAGGAACTATAAATAATAAAATCCTATCTCTAAAGCCCATGTAAAATGGGCCTGACTCCTAATCTGAAACAGATTACTAAAAAACTCTGATCCTAATAAACTGACTCCTAACAGAAACAAATAACTAATAATTAATATTAACATTACAACGATTGCTATCAATTGCTCCTCCACTCAAAACAGCCTTATCTTCAAGGCTGAAGTTGGGAACCGTCCATGTACATCAGACTTATCCACCATAATCTTGTTGCTCTGGATGGTCATGTGTATCTGCCAGAATCAGGCTGTCATCCTTGGCATCCCCATCTGGGCAACCCACCATAATGTGCAAGATTTTTTTTTTTTGGGTGAGGGGGGCAACAGTGAGTAGGTCTGAAATTAAGGCCACAACAGAAACAAGTGCCTTCAGCCAAATGCTTCCTGTACTCATTTGTCATGTTATGAAAACGACGTGGAGGTTGTGACGCTGAGGAAACCTGAAGTGGCCGGGGAGTGCGGTGTAGACAGCAATGGAGAATGTTGTTGAAGGTGGGATGTGACTGGTGGCTCACGACAGAAGTCGTTCGTGATGGATAAGCAGGTGTTGACATCATTTGCTTGAGTCTCTCGGCCATTTGAATGGCTGCTGAATAGTCTGTGATATTGGGATCTTTTATTTGCAGTCGAATATGTGGTTTCAGTCCACCCAAGAAAAACACCGAGTACTGGACATCAGTTAGATGGGGAGCTGGGTAAGTCCCCCTTTGTACTCAGCAATGTAGTCCTCGAGAGATCCTACTTGTTTTGTAGTGCTCAATGCCTCGCACCCATTAAGTGTGTAACTGGTCCCAAAACGAATCAGCAGTTTATATGAAAATTGAGCCCAATTTGGCGCCGGACAGTGACGCAATAAGATTTGCACCCACGACATGGATGGGCCTGACATGGCGATCAGGGCTAGCTTTACTCTCTTCTCCTTCGGTGTTTCATGCACTAGGAAGTACTGATCAGCACTTGCGAGCCAAGCTAGGGCATTAGTTCCATCAAAACTTGGGAGATCCATCCTCTGGAGAATCTGGAGAGGAGCGGTCTGATCTGGAACTGTTCCAGATCCGGACTCATGACTTCCCTCTGATTCATCGTTATTATCATCTATGGAGATCGATAACTTCTTCAGTAGTGCGTCAAGTTTCGCATCTCTCGAAAACTGGGCTGTTTGAAACTCTCGAAACTCCTGTACAACGCTAGAGATCTCTTCAACTGCCTTCTCTAAACCTTCCAACCGTTGTTCAGCGCTCTGGGTGGTCACCATCTTCGGATCCGGCAGGTCGGACCAATTTGATAAGTAAAGGTGGTAGAACATAAAGAAACCCAAATTGTTGAATAAAGCAGAAACGAAATCCTCTAACAAGGCCTATGGAAAATCCATCCAGAAACTCACCACGACAAAAGACATGCTTCTCACTAATTGAGGAAGTATAAATAATAAAACCCTAATCTCTAAAACCCATGTAAAATGGCCTGACTCTTAATCTGAAACATATTACTAAAATGCTCCGACCCTAATAAACTCTGACCCCTGACAGAAACAAATAATTAATAATTAACATCGCAGCGATCACTATCAGGAACTTTAAGAGCAGAGAGTAACCTCATTCTGAGATAAGCTTACAGTCACTTGTTGTATCTAAATTTTGTTTGTTACTTATACTGAATTGTGTAAATTGAGCTTCAGAGCTTATCTTGCTTATTTACAGTTTAGTTGGCATGTCTCAAAATAATTTTAGGGGTTTACCTTCATTGGAACTGGCTTGTGGCACATGCTATTAACTTCTATTTTCTCTGGTGAAAAGGAACCTTTGGAAAATAAATATATATTTTTTCTCTTGAACTTAGAAGAGGTTCCTTTGGAATTTAGAGCAATGTGGTCGAGATCAGTTACTTGTCAGTTATGATGATTAGAAATTTGATTCACGAGTAGATATGATGATGTGCGATTTAGATGATTGCATGAAGGCACTCCATGTATTCACTACCAGAAGACCAATGACTAAAGAAGTTCATATGCATCTGATATAGATTGCAAGAAAACCTCTCTTCAGTCTTCAGTTCCCTGGACAGAGACTCAAGATATGTTTTAATTTCTTAAATTTTTTTGAATTACAACACACCCCACATTGACACACCCGAGGTGACTCGAAACCCGACCTATTGGTTGAAGGAGAAGCATCTTACTAACTTAGTTGTGTTTCGTTGTCAAATTTTATTTTATTTTAATAGCAATAATGGTTGTAACTTTATGCTTTGTTAGTATTTCTATGCATTCTTGTAATGTTCTAGGTCTGGCATTCTCTTATGCTCCACTATGTACTTGTAATATTTCTTCACTCGTATGGTCATTGTCCAGTATTTGTTTTATGGTCCTTACTTGAAATTTAAACTTGCAGGGACTGGGGTAGGCGCTTTATGAGGTTATTCCCACAATATACTTCCTGGGACAACAATAATGACCCAGAAAGGCCTCTTGTCATTGGATATGTGTCTCCCGATTATTTTACTCATTCAGTCTCATACTTCATTGAAGTGCCACTTATCTATCATGACTATACAACCTATAAGGTGGTTGTTTATTCAGCAGTTGTCAAGGTAACAGATCTGTTGTAATCCCTTCTCATAGCCCGCCTAACCACTATATTTTCCTGACACTGAATGTATTTCTAGGGTAAGTTATAATCTTCAAAACATTTCTAGAATACTATTGATCAAATGGTCTCCCTTTTGTTGTGTAACAGGCTGATGCAAAAACAAACAGGTTTAGAGATAGAGTCCTAAAAAATGGTGGAACATGGAGGGATATATATGGGATTGATGAGAAAAAAGTTGCAAGCATGGTTAGAGAAGATAAAATTGATATCCTTGTTGAACTTACTGGTCA
>JAYDZE010574967.1:0-29848 GCA_034509125.1 Monilaria moniliformis
CAAGAACAATTTTTCCACTTAGTAGAGGTAAACATAGTTTCCAAACCGTCCTTATTATCAATAATACTCTGGATAGTCAAATTCGCTGTGGCAAATCTTGTAGGAGCAGGACAAATCAGCTCTTTTCCTGTAAAGTTTCTCATTAAAGCTAGAACATAACCATGATTATAGATAAAGTTACTTACTTGCTTTGCTTTCCGATAAGCATTAGCAAGTGGAGGTAACTTATATAATTTCTCAAGCATCAAGTCAATGCAATGGGCAGCGCATGGTGTCCAGTATAAACTCTTCCTTTTTTCCATCAATTTTTCTCCCGCCTTCTTATAAGCAGCAGCGTTGTCGGTAACAATCTGCACAACATGTTCCTCTCCGACCTCTTCAACCACATCATCTAAAAGCTTAAAAAGCATATCAGCATCTTTTACAACATCTGATGCATCCAGACTTCTCAAAAAATTGTACCCTCCGGACAATTAACTAAAAAATTTAGCAAATGTCTCCCACGTATGTCTGTCCATCCATCAGACATGATTGTCACTCCAGTGTTTGCCCAAGATCTCTTAATGCCCTCGATCATCTTATTTGTAGTATTTACTTCCTCTTTCAAAATCCACGTCGACAATTCATACATTGTAGGTGCTTTTAGCCCAAGTCCATAATCAGCAACCGAGCGAAACATATTTATAAAAGATGGATTGTTCGCCACATTAAAAGCAAGACCATTCTCAAAAAAGAATCGTCCAATGTCTAGACAAACCTTTTTCCTATGCTTATTGCCGTTGCGAGGTACTTTTTCCTGTGATTCGGGACCATCAACTCCACCTGATAGAATCTCAACATCATCTCCATCTGTCATAAATCTATCCATTGGACCCCTAACATGACGTGTGGAAATTCCACCTGAAATTATTTTATGAATTTAAGATTCTTCAAATATGAATACGAAATACCCTAACAAGAATATTGAATTTATTATTAAAAAAGTTACTAAAATGCAAAAAAAAAAAAGACTTTAAGAATTTAGAATTATACCTGGAATTGGACTATGTTCATCTACTCCAAGATCGCTACCGGTAGCACCACAATACGATCTGTGATGCACTTCGAAATCAAAATTTTCTTGCGCCAAATGTCATGCTTTAGCTTTTATACCCAAATAAGCTTTCATTTCCTCTTTCACCTCTGGTGGTACTTTATGGCGTGGTTTAACATCTTTATGAGTTCAGGCAAGATGATTCTTCACTCTTGTAACTCCTCCTTTTATTTGTGTATCACAATAGTTACAAGTCAAATAAATATACTATTTCCAGCAGTCCTTGTCCCTTCCACTTGTGTTCCATGTGTCCAAGCCGGATCTTTTCTGTTTTTATTCATTTTATTTCCTATGCAATAAAATAATAAAATAATTGCATGATTACATGAAATGCAAAATAATATAAATAATAAATAATTAAATGATTACATATGAAATGCAAAATAATATAAATAATAAACAATTAAATGATTGCATTGAATACAAAATAATAAAATTATAGTATATCATTAATTTATAAATAATAAAATATTAAATACAGTATATAATTCATAATTGCATAATATGTTGTATTAATTGGATAGCCTACAAAAGTTGACCACCGAAAAATTGCATATCATGTTGTATATAATTCATAATTGCATATCATGTTGTATATCATTATATTGCATTGGATAGCGCACTAAAAGTTGATAATCGAAAAATATAGTATATAATTCATATAATCATAATTGCATAACATGTTGTTAACCGAAAAATATTAAAAAAAAAACTATACAATACACCATGCATTAACAAATAAACGAGTCATTCTCCATATATAGCAAATTGTAACGTACAATAAATATTAAATAAGAAAGATTGGAAAAAAAACTAGAAATTCAAATCCATGTACAACCACCTTTATGCAAGCCTCCAACTTCTCGTCTACAATTTGTAATCCTAGCAACTTTTAGCGTGTACTCCTCTTTCTTTTGTGCAAAATCTTGCTCCTCTTTATATAGATGGTATAAAAAAAGGCAAAAATCTTCTAATAAAGAACCAAAAAAGCTTATAATAGAAAAAGAGGCAACATAGCGACGTCTTGCTGTAAATGCTGTTAATGGGAATTGGGAAAAGGATTGTGACAATTTCTACAAAAGTAGGGATGGCAGAGTGCAGAGCCGCAGATAGTTCCCGACTTCCTGTACACAACAGACACCTCATTATGATAAAGCTGTGGCATTAAATAGTAAATAATTTAGGGTTTCTTTTCAAACCTAATCCTATCACCACACGCCTCTTTCTTAAGTTATCTAAACCTAGCGCCTCCTGGAACCCACGCCTCCAACGCAACAAAGCGGCGCCGCATCAATGCGCACGCCTCAACAAAAGAAATGCCCGCCTCCTGGAACCCAGCCAGTGCGTGCGCCTCGAAACATTTGGGCGCGCCCCAATGCGTGCGCCTCTGGCGCTTTTTTAAACCTTGTAAATACATTAATTTATAAAAATGTATCCTGTAAATATCTAATTTTATATGCTTGTATGTTTATCATTATAATATGTAATAAATATAAGAAATATGAAATTCACATATTTTATTAATTTGGAAGATCAATTTAATTAGAAAATGTAATAAATATAATAAATAAAAAATTAATAAAAAATTTAAAGATGGACCCATGAATAGTGTAAGGGAATGGATGGTTAAGAGATGAATATTACAGGTGTTGAGATAGAGTAAAAAGTGTTGTGGAACTCATGAATAGTAGATGAATAGTGTAAGAAAATGAATGGTTAAGCAATTGTATTGTGGATGGCCTAATCAACGCAAAGAAACAAACTGCACTAAATATTTTATCTACGAAGTTGACCTATGCCTACTGAAAATGAAACTAAATTGTTTGGCTAAAATTATACAATATTCATACAGTACATGTGAGTGATTTCAATCATATTTCATTAAGAATTTAATTTATTCTTAAAATTATAATTATCTTGAATCTCCCTTTACATTTGATAAACCTCGTATTGATGAAATGTCGTCTTATACCAAAAAGAACAAATTGATATAGTTTTCATATCATTTCAATACTTAAACCCTTACACCAAAAGTTGGCCAATTTATATAAACTAGAAAACCTTGTATTAATATAATATTTGTTATTTAATTTATATAATTATAGGAATTTTAATTAAATAATTTTTAGTTATTTGTTTTAATTCTGCAAATATCATAATTTAAATAAATATATAAAATTGGATAATAATAATAAAAGAATAATGAAATAAAAAATAGAATTATAGCTGAAAAATAAAATATTGACGTGATAATTAAAAATTGAATTAAGACTAAATTTTGGAGCTAGACTATGGATACTCTCAGTCCTAAACAAAATTCACTAGAAAAGGGCATTAGAAAGGAGGAAATAGAAAAAGAAAAGACAGACAAAACAAATAATACAACCTACACTTGTAAATTTTACTTTGGTTATTTGGGGGTGGAGAGACGAGAGTTTAGAAGGAAATAAACGAAAGCGAAATTTCCAACCTCATGGCGTGAGTTGGCTAGGATGTCTTGATTTAATTCTTGATAATCATGAATAATTTCACTTGAGCCACTTCTCAACAGAGAGGGTTCTCTCCATCGAAATAGAGGAGAATCTTTTATTGAATAAGACCACATATAGTCACCATTGTCATTACTCAGGAATTCCTGGCTGAACTAGGCTATAACAATACATACTACTTGTTGCGATGTGATTACACTTAAGTCTTGTTTTCTTCTCCAGAGTGTGTAAGATCACTAGTCGACAACAGCCAGCAAGTCGCCAGCTTTGCAGAAACAGTGCCTTGTGCCTGTTCCCAAGTCCACCTAGTGGTAAACCACAAAACTTTATATAATCTTCCATACGTCAAAATGCAAGAAACGAAGCAAAATTCAAAGCAAGAATCCAATGCTTACTGCAATTTACAGACTTATAAACTATTCTAGTGTTCAATTTAGATCAATGTATTGAAGTTATCACTATAGATCCAGATTACCGAATTCTCATGGTTTGCTTAGATCAAATATCCAGAATGCAGACAGTGAAGCATCTATAAAGATGTCTTCTTCTAAAGACAACATTATAACTAAGAAACGAACCATCTGTAATCAAGACATGTGGAGAGATTTCATGAATATGCAAACAAAACTTAGGCGTTATAAACACAAACCTCATGTGCGTTTATATCAGAGAAAAGCACCTGTACAGAAAGAAATCTAATTAGTATTCAGCGCAATGCTTCACTTCAGGATAAAGTGAAACATGGTTCACAGGAGAAGTTTTCGACTGGAGAAAGTATACTAAACCACAACTTCTGAAACTTACCTTTCGTCCTGTTTGCACATCCTGAACCTCAACTCCACGAGAGACAACCTACATGGGAATTATGAGAGGATGTATCTAGTATAACTATTCATTAAAACATGTCATTCGAGCAAACCCTCAACTATGAGAGTAATATGCTTTACGTACCTCTCCCACGAGGTAGCGCTCAAACTTCACAGCTGATTTTGGCAGCAAAACTCCTCCAGCTGATTTCTTCAGTGAAAAAAGACACTTCATTAACCAAATGAAATGACATTGTATAACTAATCCTTACATGTATCATGTATATGAGCTCTAAATATTGTTGCACTTTGTATTCCTAAAGTTTTTCAAACTGTAGACTAACTTAAGAGCGTACACATTCAGAAAACATTATTCTGAAAGATGATACGATATCCACATTGACTAAAAAAACGAACTTATAGGGTTTGGATCAAGAGGAATCCACAATATTAGCCTAACTCCAGTTATGTTTAACAGAATCATATTCAGAATGTATGACAAATTATCAATATGGCCTCTAATTCTACAACTGCATAATACAGCAAAAACGAACATATAGGGTTTGGATCAAGAGGTTGACAATATTTTCCTAATTGCGATGACGTTCGACAGAATGTATGTCAAATTATAAACATGGCCTCTAATTCCACAACTGCAAAAACATAGCTCCTCGAGATAATGGTAACTGAATTTTAAAAATAATTCATTATATCCAAGAAAAACAATAAATTCTTATCCCCAAACACTTACAATAATACAGAAGAAATCGAAGTAAGAAACAAGAATACCTCAGGAAGCTCCTCAAGACGAATCAAAACTCTATCAGCCTGTGGCACCACCTATACACACAAAACCAGAATCTTTTAGCCCCAATTTCAACACAAAACATAAGAATTACAAAAGCAACTCTTGCAAGGAGGTAAGAGATTGACTTATGCTGTCCCTATTTTTCCCACATTGTAAGAAAATAGTCAAATTTTGTTATCTTCTGTTGTAAAAATAAACAGACGTTGTTTCAGTTTCATTTAAACATTCAAAAACACACTGATTCTCATATACCGAAAGAGAGGGAAAACCTTAGCGGGCTCATATGTCTTTGCTATTGCATTGACTCTCAGGGAGCTCCTCCAGAGACCTGTTCTAAAATTGCAACATGTTAAAACTAAAATGATGCTTAAATTAAAAGAAGAAAAAAAGGTATAAGCTTCAATTAGAACAATTGTTGGAGAAATTGAAGGTGGAGAGAGAGAGAGAGAGAGAGAAAGTAACCAATAGGAGTTGAATCGGAGAGGCGTTGGAGGTTAGGTTTGTTAGAGGTAAAGGGGTTGGTTAGGGTAATGAATGAAGAAGACGCCATGGATAAGGAAGAAGAGAAGAGAGCAGCGGCAATTGCAGTGAGGTATTGTACTATCAACTATGCGCTCAATGTACAACTTGAGCCAGAGTTGACAGTTGACGGAGGGAGCGTAGGCTTTTATTTCATTGTTGGACTTGGGCTTCCTTTTTTATTTTATTTTTTATGTTATTTATTCATTTTACTGTTTTAAGAAGAAATTGGGTTTCATTTGTTTTACAGCATGCGCAAGCGGCGGGAAAAGCGTCTCGCGCAAAAAGGGAAATAGGGCGAGCTAGCTTGCCACTCGCCTTCCCCTTCTCATCCAATTACGTTGTTGCGTGATGCTGATGCGAACTGAGCATGTTGTCGTTGATAGAACATATTATCCTAATAAAAAAAATTGTTTCCACTTTACAACTGCTATTAAACTAGCTGACGGGTAAGGAGGGTGTCGATCCCACAGAGAAATTGAAAAATTTCGTTAAGTGATTTCGTCCTTAGGGTATTTGGCGATGCCGCCACGCCTTAAGTGATGTGAGATAGAGAGAACTAAAGAATTGATTAAGTGGGAAACTTCTAAACTATGAAACTGGACAAAACAGATAAGGGCACTAGAATTATTGAACTGAAGCTGAACATAAACAAATGGAAAGAATGAAAATACATAAATTAATATGGACAAATAACAATTAATTAAAGTTGAACTAAAGCTTGAAAAGAGATGTGCAGGC
Organism: Monilaria moniliformis; assembly: GCA_034509125.1. Taxonomy (NCBI): domain Eukaryota; kingdom Viridiplantae; phylum Streptophyta; class Magnoliopsida; order Caryophyllales; family Aizoaceae; genus Monilaria; species Monilaria moniliformis. The sequence continues at coordinate 6,457 of JAYDZE010574967.1, forward strand.
AATGCAGCCTACGTTTACTAAATTAGTGCAAGATAATCGGAATCAAACAAAGTCAAACAATCAAACAAAATGCATTTAAAGCGATTTTCGTCATTTCGGCTAATGTTGCAGACTATCCTGATAGAGCAGTGGTTTGTTCAGAAATTTAAATACCTCTCACCTACTTTTACTCCTATTAGCTAACAGCCCTGAATAAAGTAAAAATATGAAGAGATCTCCTATACAACCAACCAACTCTGAAACTACTGGAATCAACAGAACTCCATTGAAATAAAGCATGCAGGTGTTTTAAAGTGATCGCAAAGCTTGAAATTTCTAACTATGACGCATCAAATTGGGCAGACTAAAAGTATGTACAGGAAACAAAACTTGCATCTAAACTATTGTTTATCATCCCTTACAGGAAAACATCCATCAAATAACAACGCTAAAATCAAAACTGAACTAGCTAACATCTAACTAAGATTGTTTGGAATGAAGAAAAGAGGACAATGGAGTGAGTGAATCCCCGTTACACTCATGGTTCTTTCTTGTTTCATCTATCCCATGGCTTCTTCTAGGCTCTTCACAGCTTATGGATGGCAGCAAGTATGGTGGGAGGTATGAGAGTGAAAGTGAAGTTTTTGTGAGCGAGAATGTGTACTCAACTGGAGTAAAGTGTAGAGAAGTGTAGTGAAAAATGGGAGGTGTCAAACATCCTCTCTAATATGTCTGTCTAGCCTCCCTAGGTGTGTCTCCCTTCAATGTATTCATGCATGGCTTTATATAGGTTGGCTTCTAGAGTTGAGTGGGAGTAATCTCCGGCTCCTATACCTTTTCTGGACCTTTTTTGTCTTCTTATCGAGGCTGGACTTCTAGTCCTCAACACTTGTTCGTACTCTTCTGTTTTCTTCTATCCTTCATTATCCTTGAACTGGCCAGCATATACCACTTCATGGTTTCTCCTTCTCTGCAAATCCTGACTCTTCTTTTCTATTTTGGCCTGTTTTTCGCTTTACTTCTTTATTTATGCTTTAGCTGTTAACTTCCAAGTTCCCATATAAAAATGCACCTAAAGTGCAGATTATGTCCAATTTTCAAATGAACCACGCAAAAACAACTACCTCCCATGACTCGACACAACACAGAAGATACAAATGAAACAAAAATACAGACTCAATACAGGTTAAGCAACCAACAAACTGTCTAGTCAGCTTATCTTTAAACTATATCATATCAAAACTCAATCAACTGCCTCTTCAATCAGAATTCCAAATATCTGCAAGTCTAGACTGTTTTAAACGAGGTCTGGATGCAGAGTTTTCACTCATTAATTCTTTATCACTCAAGGATCATTCCCTTAATCCACAAAGACATACAATAATTCACAATAAGCTGCAGTCAATTGACAACTCAAATAGGTGTTTTATTGGACGCAATGAGCTTTTCTTGGACAATCTCATTGTGTTGGACAACCCCTAGAGGTCCTAAGCTTTTAATCAAGAAAACAATTGTGCATTGCAAAGAAACCACCATGGACTGACTAGTGATGAACAATCATAAATGTACAAAGTATTCAAGGCAGCAGAAACATTATTTTCTCAAGTAAGAGTGCACATGGTTTTCTAACTTTATCTTTTTTAGTACAGAAGGTATGTATGTATTTTTCTTCATTTCTAAATCTTTCCTTCTTATTTTTTTCTCTTTCTATTTTTTTTTTCATTGCATGCTCACTCTCCACGGTGTTCTTAAGGGCAGTGTATGCCTAACAAAAATCTATCTTTAATTCATCACTGATAATTAGGTGAAATAGATGCACAAATTGGGCAGGTGAAAGCTTATAATTGAGCCTTAAGCTGATAGATTTTCTGACTTTTTGAAGGAACAAGTTTAGACTCAACCACAACTTCTAGGGGCAGCTTATTCTGGTTAGATAGACTCAATTTGGCTTTCCTAGTTTCTCCTATCATATGTTGTCTATAACTACAACATATTTAGAATTCATGTTCTTAATCACGCTCAAAAGAAATTAAGTGGAGTATACTCCACGACAAGGTTCAATTCTGGCATTTCAGAGGGGTAAGCATTCAATTCTTGTTCTCATATTCCTTCAACCTTACATCATCTATTTGGAGTCTAATTTTCATGGACAAAATTTTAGAAGTAGAGATGCAACATGTTTGAAAATAAACTGAAAGAAAAATATGATTGGTTGTACTTTACAAGATTCATACTAGACTCAAATAAAACAACTCATCGAACACAAAAAACAAAGACAATGACTCTAGCTAATCCAAACCTTTTCACACTTAGTCCTTACTTTCTTATCAGTAAGTTGGGGCTAAGTGTGTGAATGAAAGGACCTAGACTCAAGGAAAAAGAATTAATACGAGAAAAACTTATAAAACTGGGTAGGGTATGGGAATTTCACCAGGCACATCTAGAGAAACATATAGCAGCTCCGGAAGACTCGGGGACATCTGTTGCACAGTCGACTGATGATCCATAATGAAGCTGGAGAAACCTCTGGAACAGTATGGGCTTAAGAGAATTGGTGGTTATCTCTAGGGATTGATGCAGCCTCTAAAGTAATTCATGATAGGTCCCTTAAACTGGGCAAGTGGAATGTGGTGGTTGTCGAGCACGAATGGAGATGGAGGTAAATGGTGTATTTGAATTTTCAATGCCCCCAATTGGTTTGAATTGTTGTCGGAAATTGGAAATTAGTTGGATATCTCCTTAAGGATGCTCTCTCATAAGAGGGTTCAACTTTCTCTTCTTGTGCTTATTTAATAAATTGATAGGTTCCTCTTCTTGAATCTGCTTGGTGGAGTCATTCTGTTTAGGCCCTTACCTCTGAGGTAATAGGACTAAGCCTTGTAGCCATGGGACTAGGACTATCCCATGGCTTATTCTAGGCTATTCGCAGCTTCTAAATGGCAACAAGTTTGGTGGGAGGTATGGGAGTAAAAGTGAAAATTTTGTGAGCGAGAATGTGTAGTGAGCTGGAGTAAAGTGCAGAGAAGTGTAGTGAAAATTAGGAGGTGCCAAACGTCTCCTCTAGTGTGTATGTCTGACTTCCCTGGGTGTGTCTCCCTTCAATGTGTTCACGTAGGGCTTTATATGGGCGGCTTCTAAGTCCCACTCCTATACATTCTCAGGACCCTTTTTGTCCTCTTGTCGTGGCTCGAATTCTCATCCTCAGCACTTGTTCATACTCTTCTATTTTCTTTTGTCCTTCATTACCCTTGAACTAGCCAGCGTATAGTTGTACATTTTCCTGATTTCTCATTCTTTGCAAATCTCAACCCTACTTCTCTATTTTAGCCTGTTTTCCCTTTGCTTCTTTATTTTTGCTTCAGCTGTTAACTTCCAAGTTTCTGCATAAAAACGCACCTAATGTGCAGATTATGTCCAATTTTGCACAATTAAATATCGGAAAATATGGTCGAAATTTGGTCTGGTTAGATGCCCACTCGCTGGGTGTGCTAGTGGGCATCATTTATTTAGTTTTTTTCCTTTAAAAATACAAAATGATTAATTTTTTAAATTAAATTTTATCATTTTTTGAATTGTGTCGTTGGGCAATGCTCTTTAACTGACTGTTTTGCCATTTCTTTTAATAATCTCATCCCTTCATATACATACCTCCATTTTCTCCACTTCATTTTCACATTATTCATCATATACTTCATTTTCTCTCAATTTTCTCTCTTTCTTCCATATTTATCTCCAACTCTCTTGCAAATTAAGAATTCATAATATGGAGCCAACGATAGGGGTTAGGACAACAAGTGTGTGAATCACCTTAATTCGGTGATTCAATCGGTCACTGCTCGTTATTTGCAGCCTCCACCGACTCCGACTCTTGAAGTCTAATCCAGGAGGCACGTGTACTGGAAATGGGATGTTTTCATCGTCCGCCTCATGGGGGATTATTTGTCCATCAAACCACGCTGTGGGGAAGATGTATTTCATCATTGGTTCCTATTTGCAGGGATTTATTCGTGCATATTGCAAATACATTAGCAACGCGTGAAGAATACTTCCAGCAACATCCAAGACCGCCAGCAATTGCTCCGTATGCACGAGCTACGCCATTGCTTCCCCGAATGCTTGGCAGCATTGATGCATGCACTGGCAGTGGAAAATTTATCCAACGACATGGAGGAGCGAATACACTAGTGGTCACAAAGGTTCTCATCCAGCAACTATACTAGAAGCAGTTGCTGACCACCGACTCTAGATTTGTCATGCATTTCTTGTGTTGCGAAATCCAAGAACTACATAAACTCCTCAATCATTCAAACTTCTTCAATTACGTCTTGCACGGTAGGGCACTGACGATACAATTTTCGACCAATGGACTTAGCTAGAACATGCACTAGTATCTCGCTGATGGCATCTATCCAATGTGGCTGATGTTTGTGAAGTCCTTTTCGTATCCAACTATGCTCAAAAGAACTTGTTTTGCACAGAAGCACGAGTGTGCGTGTAAAAACGTGGAACGAGCATTTGGAGTTCGCCAAGCACGGTTCGCTATCGTCAAAGGTATGGACATACGTGGTTCAAGGAAGTGCTTGTTGATATCATGTATGCGTTCATTATATTTTACAACATGATTGTCGAGAACGAATTAGCGACCACGCCTAATTGGGTAGATGAGGACAAGGCCGACTCCTCAAACTCCCCGACGGCAACCAACCCCTATATAATAAGGAATGAATGATGAAATTGTCCTCCCCTCACTGTAGATATCCTCTGTGTAAATTTTGTTCTCCACCCCGGTTATTAAGCTTGATAGGTTATTGCCAACACAATATTCAAGCTAGGAGGGAATAAGCCAGAAGATTTTGTGGTTGATTTGTCGTGGAAAACTGGTGGGAGTTGCAAACAATCTACTACAATAATCAACAAGAAGAATCTGCAAAAAAAAGTAAATATTACAACTTTAGAAGCATGCCTAGGGATCTGTTATTTGCCATATGTTGCTTGTCCGAAACTGTTCTTAGTAGATTTGATTACAATTATTTAATTAAATTTAAATGTCATCCTATGAGATCTTAAGCAGTTGGGAGTTCTTCAATGAAACTCAAACAATTGGTATCAGAGCCGGATCATAAGCTCTGATGTTTGAATTTATTTTTTCTTATAATCAGTTTGTTGTATGTTTAAATCTGATATAGATACATAGATTTATTCTCAGCAGTTTATTTGGTTTATTTAGCTTGAACGTATTTAAATTCCGTTCTATTATTTTTGCTTACTTTATGGCACAGATTGTGAACCCACGATGGTTAATCATGGTAGACAGTGATTATTAGTTTCTTTTTTTGCAAGTTTTGTTATTGGATGAGAAGTCAAATGATGAACATGAAAAACGAAGAACGGAGGTGGAGGAATGGACCACGACACTTCATCGAACGTCGGGTCACAGAACTTCACCCAGACGGCCAACCTATTGCATCGAGTGACAGGGTTGTCTGTTGTACGCGACAGCACCCAACAACCGTGTGCAGGGTGCCAAGGGGCACAGTGCACAACATTGGGCGTTGTGGGTCGATGAGGTATGGGGAGCAAAGGCAAACAGCATAGGACGTGCGTGGCGCCTCGGTGTGCAGGCCAGCGGGAGCAGGGCTGGGGTGCTAGCGTTCAGCCAAGACACGTCTCTCGGGCACAACAGGCCTTCATGCAGGCAGCAGGCGACGAGGGGCATGGGGCATCGGGCAAGACTTGGGGACAAAGCCTTCAGCAGCTCTAGGCCGGGATGCCTCAGAATCTTTTGGCAGGCGCAAGCGGTGGTATCAGGGGTTAGGCGTGTGATGCCCAGCAGCCCTCGACGTCGTCACTCGAGGCGATGGGCGACGAGTAGGCAGGTGCGAAGCGTCGTGCGCATCTAGCAGGAAATGGGTGGGCAAGGGTTGGGCGTTTGCGCCGAGCGGCCTACGGCACCCGGTTTCCCGGCGCGATGCGTGCGGGGCCTCGACAGATGACAGACAGCAATGGCATGCAACGCGACAAGCAAGTAGGGGATAGGGGGTCTCAACCAACGCGAGATTGTGCGGGCGACGGCGTTCAGCGCCAGCTGCTGGTATACAACACTCAACCGAGGCATGCGGGGGCCTTGTGCAGGCGCATGCGGGCGATGTCCCTCGGCAGGAACAGGCTGCAATGGCAGCGGGCGACGAGGCCAGGCGCCTGGCAGCTCTACGGGCGGGTAGCCTTGACAGTGGGTCTGACGGGGCTGGGCGCACAACGCCTTGTAGCTCCCAATGTCACCTGGCCCTGCAACAACAACAACGGCGGTAGTGGTTCGGCGACGACGATGGCGGCGATGGTTCTGACAGTTTTCCGGCAAGACGGTGGCGATCCAACGACGACAATTGTAGAGTTGGATTGTAGATAGGATTGGTTAATCTTATCTCAAATCTAAGGTTAATCTTAACCCAATTTTAACAAAATTCTATCAAATCTCATTTGTTTAGATTTGGATAGATTTATCTAATCAAATCTAATCTATTTAGATTTGCTTAGATTTGTTAGTTTTTTACGATTATCCTCTGGATAATCTTTTTTCATGTAATGGGTTGTAATTATCTAGTTTGTTTGGTTATTTATCTTCTTAAGTGGATTATCTGTCTATCTGCATATGTGATAATTATGTGCAAAAACTCTTTTGCTCAAAAATGACTAAACGATAATTATAATTATATTTATTTCTTTTGGAAGTAAATATCAAATTATATATGGTTTCCATATATTTGTCTATATGTTAATTAATTTTTTGGGTCTCCAACCACCCTAGTAGCGGCTTGATCTTTGAAAAATTATAAGTTTACATGGATTAAACTTCTGATGATAGTTGCAAAATTTATTTGTCGCAATGCAACTTTCCCTATGAGTACTAAAACGAAGATAAATTCTTGGTGCTAATTTTATGGTATAGCTTAGGCATAATTTGGCAATCATGCTATTCTAGTAGTCTCTGGTCAATCTGTCAAGTTGTGTGGCCAGAAAACATGTTTTTGCTAGGATCGATATCAATTACCCAAGTGACGTGCAATGTTCTAGTGCAACGGTTGTGAGATGCATTAATTATTTTTTTGTTTTTTTTTCAATTATATGTATCAAGCATGTTTATGTGGCAACGTGTTTAAGGAATGCGTGATTTTGTTTTTCTTCTCAGTCTATTCAGTATGTTGTTCCATACTTTTTCATCTACTTTTGAATACAACAAACTCAAAAGATAAAATTTTATTGACTGGAAAAGAAATCTAGACATAGTTCTAAGCATAGAAGATGTAAAGTTTGTTCATAATAAACCTTGTACACCTATTTCCACGAACAATGTGCCAAATGTTATTAAAAATGCATACACGAAGTAGTGCAAAGCCAATGAGGTAGCGTGATGTTAAATTTTGGCTTTTATGTCAAATGTATTGCAACATCAACATCAAGCAATGTCGACATCTTTTGAAACGAAGCAGAATCTTGATAACTTGTTTGGGATGTTAAATCGAGTTTTCAAGTCATTGGCAATTCGAAACATTACGAATATAATGATGAAAAAATGTACATATGTGCAGGACCATGTCCTCAAGATCACGGGTTATCTCAATGAAATAGAGATATTGAAATGGACTATTGACACAGCTTCCCAAGTAGATATCATCATTCAATCCTTGCTAAGAAGTTTTCAACAGTTCAGGTTGAACTATGGCATGAACAAGAAGGCTTATACCCTTGCTAAACTGTTGATTGAGTTGCAATCAGGAGAAGGATTAATGGCACAAACTATAGAGGCATTGATGGTAGCTACTCCATCTTACTCAGGCCACAAGCCCAGAAAGGGCAAGAAGAATAAGGGGGTGGCGACATTTACTGCAAAGAAGAGAAAGAAGAATGGCAAGAAGGTTGACAAGAAGAAGCAAACTGGAAAGTGGTTCAAGTGCAGTGAGAATGGACACTGGAAGAGTGTATGTCCACTCCGAAAGAAGGTGAATGGTCAAGGTATTTCTCAAACACACTTAGTGAATAATGTTTATAGGCTATTTTCTACTCATTCAAGAGTGGTAGATAATAAGAGTCACTAATCATATATTGTTTCCTTTTGTATGAGACATAGATACTTCGTGAAGGTGAAATGTACAGAAGAAGTGTTGTTGCAGATGGAAACGTGCCATTTTTATTTTCGTCGCACTGATAACTTTAGTTTTTAGTTTAACTATTGTTTAGCTTTGTGCCTCTATTTTGGAAGGAAAACGATTTCAACTTCCAAACAGTTTCATGGATTTATCGATTTCTTTTATTTATAAAAGTGTTTCACTTTATCTACTCCGACACAAGTGATAAACAGTTGCTAGAAATAATGTGCAACTCAAGCAACATGCCAATGAGTCTAGTCACTTATTAACTATCTCTAATAAGATAAAGTTTCCAAATAATTAAATGAATGATAAGTACTTCGGATACTAAAGATTGGATATTCTAGCCTAAGGTGAATTAAGAGGTTAGTGAATCTCGATTCACTTAAGGTCTCCAAGTAGAACCCTTTATAACTTAAGAATTCTACTTGGAAGGTGAGATGACCAAGAGATCCTTAAAAGGTCACGAGAGATAGGGCCAAGTAAAGTATTAGGAGTTCATTCATTCTGATGTATATGGTCAGAAGTAACTTAGATTGAGAAATTAACGTTTTCTTTGTAATTACACCAAATACTGGAGAGGCACATCATAACATGACTATCAAGTATCTATGATCATATCATAGAGGCGATTAGGATGGCATAGTGGAATGGAGAGGTCGAAATCTAGAAAGATGCTCTGACTTTGATGAATATATCTAACTAATTTATGTACTCAGTATTATAGACCTCATTGTTGTGGGAGGGTTTCTAAGCAACCTAAGAGATTCTTAGACCTAAGAGAGTCTTTTAACTCGATTTATGACCTGGATGAATCAATTTCCCACAACTACAAGGTTTGGGAAGGTGTGGAAGATGAAGGTCAAGACAATTTCCCTTAGATGGAAGTCTTGAAGCAACAATCTGCATGAAACAACCCAAGGACTATATGACAAGAAATATGATGGTTTTAGTAACATTATTGATACATTATGTAAGTATTAGGGCATGAAAACATAATCATCCAGTCAATACTAATTGATAAAAGAATTTGAGAAGCTAGAAATATTCTTAGGGTCAAGGTTACCAAAGATCACCGGAAAAGAATGTTATGCTTATCTCGGGAATTCTATATTAAAAATGTACTTTATCGCTTTAGCAAGAAAAAAGATTTGTTCATCTCAGGATAAGTGTCTTTAAGATACTTACTGAAATGAAGTGCATAAGAGAAGTTCATTATCCTTTAAAATGATTGGAAGTCTTATGTATGATAAAGCGTGTTAGTAAGGTGATATCTACTTTGTCGTAGGCATAGAAGCAATTACATCAGCTTCAACCCTAGTCAAGGTCACTAGACTGTAGTAAATGAACATGCTCAAGTATCGTAAAAGGACTAAGGAGTACATATGAGTTACAAGATAGTCGAGTTGTTTTCTAAGGATAACCGATTCAGTGTTAAACTACTCGGGCTTCAAAGTGATCAAACCCCTAATTATGTATTCGCCTAAGGAGAAAGAGCTATTTTTGGCAAAAAGTGAAGCAAGAAATCATCGCAAGCCTTACCGTGAAAGTTGGATAGCTCAGAAGCTTTCTAAAGATGGTATATAGATAAAGAAGTAGATCATACATGTAAGAAATAGTGAGAAAGAAATGGAACGAGAGAACATAAGAGATGCATTAGTGCACTGTTGGATAGAAATTTCCATTAGGAGTTTGTAAAGGCAGAACGTTGGAAATGATGGTAGTCCAAATTGTATCAAAGACCCGCTTTGAGTGTAAGTGGGAGAATAAAACATCTTTTCAATTTATTAACTTATTCAATTGATTAATGTATACTCAAAAGTATGTTTTAAGTATAAGCGGGAGAATGTTAGGGTTGCATCCAAAAAAGCAAGCTTTGACTTCTTTGTACTGAAAACTTTATTTTCCACATATTGAGAAGAATTCAATATTGCTACATGGTTTGTCTTTTCTGGTTATGGATGCTTATTTTTAAGCATATAATTAAAAATTGAGCAAACAAGTCATCCTTCTACATTGTAGTATGAATGGTGGATCCATGACCACATCAATTCTTCCAGTCAGTTCCTTGTAGAAGAAAATTACGTTGTCAACTTAGATAGACATGGACAATCTATCGTGAAAGGTTGCAGTATCAATTCGAGGTTCGCGCCTATCTTGGCCAACTGTTTACATTAGTGTGTTATAGCGCTGAAATGGATTAAAGTAAGATATGTACTTTAATGTTGTGTAAATGAAGTACAAGAACTCGGTGATTATTTATTTCTTAATCTATATAAGTAACATTGAGCATACAATATTACTTATGCACTGCTTTGATATATCAATTGATGCAGATTTTCCATAACCCAATGAAATTTGTGATATGTTGGGCAGTGGTAATTAATATCTAGCGGTTAGTTTTGTTATTGTATAGAATAGTATCTTGGGAGGACCCGAGTTGATAATATCCCAAGAGTTGTTCAGAAAAAAAAATTATTATACAAATTTGAGCAGTTGGAATTTATTCTAGTATAATAAACAATATTTGAACTAGATGACTCTTGTAAAAAGAGATTAATTAGTTAAAGCTAATAGCAAGATTAAATTAATTAATGGATATTGGATATCTCAAATACGGGAAATAAATAAATTAAAAATGAGTCGTATTCGTTATATGGATTAGGCTGAGTAGTTCAATATTAATTCAATAGTGGAGTCAGTTAATATTAATGGACTTATTTTAAGTTTCCCCCATCTGTAGAGAATCTCATTGTGATTTTTGTTGTCTACCTCAGTTATCAAGGTTGATGATTATTGTCCATACAATATTCAAGCTATAGGAGGGAATAGGCCAGAAGATTTCAAGGTTGCATTATTGTGGATGAGTAGTGGCAATAATCACCAAAAAAAAAATTGAAAAACAAGGTTAATATGTCAACTCTAGGAGCATGCCGAGGGATCTGTTATTTGCCTTTTGCTACCTATCTAAACGTGTTCTTAGTATATTTGATTAGAATTACCTAATTAAATTTAAATGTTATCCTATGAGATCTTAGGCAGTCTGGAGTTCTTTAGTGAAACCCCGGCTGGGAGTACTAGGAATCCAACATGCTTGACTGGAAGGGTATGGACTGAAAATCTGGAACCATTCTAGTGGAATGATGTGTAGGGAAATAAATAACAATCTCTTTTTGTTCCAATTTAATAATTAGGATGCTAAAAGAGTGATGATTGTGGAACCATGGAATTTTAATAAAGATGTCATAGTTCTAAAACGATATCGTGATAGGAGGAGTATTTATTTTGTTTATTTTGGCCTCGCATTGGTATACCAAACATAATGCACAACTGCCCTGATATCTACGTTGAATACACCAGATATTTGATGAAGTGCTCAAGAAAAATAAAAGTGGATTGATGAATATGACCAAGATAACAAACTGTGGATTGATAAATTGACGAATTCCTAACTAAGAAAGGACAACATCCTAATCTTTACAGCAACTTGCTGGGCTCAAACTATATTTCTTGACCATTAAAATATAGGAACATAAGCCCTATTTATAACAATGTACTAATAGACTCCTAATTGAAATAGAACTCTATCGAGACTCTTACTTTAAAAGATAAATATTTTTTCTTTGACTACGAGACCATCCTTCGAAAAGGCCCAACAATAAGCCGAAATCTCAATATAATTTTGAACAATTAAACTGGAGAATACAAGGTCCTATTTATATGGAACTAATGAAGACTCTTAACTTGACTCAAATCATAATAGATAAAACATATCTCTAAATAATTACTAATAACAAGACTTTTAATTATAACAAACAAGTAAACAATAGTTAAAAATAATTCCTACAACTAATTTGTTGGGAATAATGATATGTATCACTCTACAAAAGATCCAAAGCACGTATAAACCAGTTATTGTAGTTCTAATGGAAAGTCGATGGACATGGTTGGAATTCTCTACTCTTAATCAACGTTCTTTCATTTTGAGAGATGTTTCCCTCTGGATTTTGAAGGTAATGGTAACTCTAGAAAAGGGGGTTTGGCTATTTTGTGGCGTTCCTCGGTGGACTTAATACTGCTAAATTACTTACGGAGTTGTGTCCTTTTCAATCAATACAAAAGACACGCATTTTATCGGTGAATAAATCTGATTGTAAACCCCATAATTTTGCCGGTAAAATTAGTTACCGACGAATTACCAGCGGATTCCTCGCACCGGTAAAATGTTTGCCATAAAAATAATTACCGGCGGATTTCGTCGACCGATAATATTACTGGCGTATTTCGTCCGCGGTAAATGTTTTTGGTGAAGTAGCGGTGGCCATTTCCATCGGTAAAAATTTGTTAGGGACGGTGACAAACAACAAACTTTTCGGCAGATCACAAACAGCGCGAATCCGCCTATAATTAATAAATTTTTTTTTAAAAAAACTCCATATCGAATGCAATAAAACATGATTCATTTTAGTTATTTAAAATAATTTACAATAGATAGTTCGATTTTGGCTCTTGTTGACGGTAATATTGCGGTTGTTCAATTCTTGTCCGTTCACCGCCTCGATTGCGTTCTTTCAAATGAGTTGAAATTGAGAAAATTTATAGATTCACAATTTTGCAACTCATCATAGGATGACCCTCCATGTTATTAGATGTTCTGCACAGAAACAACCAAACAAGATAACCAAACACAGAAGTCGGAAATCTTGGACAATCATTCAAGCAAGTAGAAATATACCACAATAAAAAATTGTTGTAGGAGTATGACCACAGTTACAATATAAATGGAATTCATACCACAGTAATACAAATTTTAAAGAAAGAATAAAAATTGAACTTTGATGTGTGTGTTGGATAAAAACTGAGAGCTAGGGCTTGTTCGATAGTTGCTTACAGGTTAAGAGTAGAGAGAGAATGTGTTGGTGTGGATTGATTTAGAACAGAGAGAGTGTTGGGAGATGGAGTTGAGTGGAATTATGTGGTTCCTCACCGGGGTGTATAGGTGGCCAGAAATGGAGAATAAGTGGAGAAGATGGAACCTTCTGAAGATATTTAAAGAAATCCATATGTGGTCTAAGGAGAAACATGGAGGATGTGACACTGTGTTTGAATTTGATCTCTTCCACATATGTTACCTTGGGCACGACTTCACTTGGTCAAATGGCCGAAAAGACTAGCTCGAGTTTTTGCCAACCGATCATGGACTCACCCAAGCTAATGATGGGAGTTCCTCGATGGACTTAATTCTACTAAATTACTCACTAATTCAAGGCTTTCAAGGAGGACGAGATTAAGCGTGCACTGAGACATATGCATCCGACAAAGACTACTAGGGCTCTGACTATATAACACCTCTCTTCTTTCAAAAAAATTCTAGTAGAGAGGGAGGGGACTTTGACATGGGGTCCCCTCTCTCCTCACTTATTTTTTATTTGTGTAGAGGCTTTCTCATCACTCTTGCAGAGTGCAGGGAATGAGGGACGTATACATGGTTTCTCACCTCTTTTTTACAAACGATAGTATCCTCTTCTTTCAGGGGAATCAACAAATTATAAAAGCTTATGAAGGAGCGGCTTTTTTCTAATTATGAGCGAAAGTAAGATAAAATTTACCAAATGGGAAGTTCTATTTTTTTTTAATTCTATAAATTAGGAAAGACGCATTTGCGTCATGCGTCTAGGCATGAAACGGCATAATTGCGCTTGACGGGAAGGAAGACGCATAAGGGGCATGCGTCTTCATCTAAGACGCCCTCATGCATTTTCTGCCTTGTTTAAAAATCTAGGCAGACAGTTTCAGACACGCACAACACATAATTCCGATTCAAAATTTTCATTGTTTCCTTCGATTTTTGGCATATTTCCAGCAAGTTTTGTTGAAATATTTGAGTAAGCTATGATTTTTGATCTATTTTAATATGTTTTAGAAGTTATTTACATTGTCATAATTATAATTAGTTTGATTGATTGTAAAATGCATTTACGAAACTAAGGTTTACTAATATGTTGTAAAATATTAGAGTTTACGAAATTAGGGTTAACAAACAATACATTATTCGAGAAACACAGTGTTTAGAAATATAGTATGGATTAATTGCAAGAATTACATCGTTGAATGTGATTTTATATTTGGGTGGTAAGATCATCCAGGTTACTGGTATTGCTATTGCTTATGACCTACCATATTCGAAACCATATATTGTATTGAATGAGAGTATTTCTTATGATGAATTAGTTATGATGATTTGTGAAAGGATGGGAGTAAATATACATACATCAGTAGAAAATCTTAATAATATGGAGATGTCTTGTAGTTCGGGAAAATTGATACACCTATGTAGGCATGCCACTTGATGAAGAATGCATGCAATATATATTCAACGATGGTGTTGAAAAATGTCAAGTTGAACTGATGATTGAGTTTTGACCAGACCAAATTTCGACCATATTGTTTGGTATTAATTGTGCGATATTGGACATAATCTACACATTAGGTGCATTTTTATGCAGAAACTAGGCAGTTGACAGCTAAAGCAGAAATGAAGAAGCGAAAGGGAAAGCATACTAGAAATGGATGAAAAAGATGGAATTTGCAAGAAGGAGAAACCAAACAAAAGATGCACATAAACGCTGGCCAAAACAAAGGTGATGAAGAGCAGAAAGAGAAAAAGAGTACGGACATATGCTAAATGAGAAAAGAGAAGTCTCAACAAGAAGACAAAAAAGATCCAAAGAAGGAGCAGGACCAGGAGATTACTCCCACTCAACCCTAGAAGTCACCCTATATAAAGCCCTGCGTGAACACATTGAAGACACACATTTTTGGAGAGAAAAATTGTTGCCACCTTCCCTACACTCACGAAAACTGCACTCTCACTCTCATACCTCCCATCATACTTGTTGTCATCCGGAAGCTGCGAAGAGCCTAAAAGAAGCCATGGGATAGACGAAACAAGGAAGAACCATGAGTGTAACGGGGATTCACTCACCCCATTGTTCTCTTTTCTTCATTCAGTCAATCTTAGTTAGATGTTACCTAGTTTAGTTTGCTTTCACCTGCTTTTATTTGGAGGGTACTTTCGATTTTAGCTTTGAAACTCATATTCTTAGTTTGTTAAACTTAGTTTCAGCTCTCTATTATCTGCTCTGCCTAGTATCCATGCTTTTGGTAATGATTTTTATTTCATGTTCATGCTTTCTTGATGTAGATTTAGTTTAGATTTAGAAATCATTTATTTCACTTTCAAGTTGATTTAAAGATTTGCAACATTTAACAGTTGTTTTTTGCTAGTTTTTGCCTAGTTTTTTGTTTTCCCATAAGTGATGAAGAACAATTGGTGAGAAGCAAATTTCGTTTCTTGTACATACTTTAAGTATTCCCAGTTTGATGCATCATAGTTAGAGATTTCAAGCTTTCCGACTACTTTCCGATTACCTTCATGTTTTATATAATGGAGTTCTGATGATTCAAGTATTTTCAGAGTTGTTAGGCTTGTGTATAATATCTCTACAAGATATTTGCTTTATTTCAGCTTTATTAAGTGTTAGGGGACCAGGTGAGAGAAAAAATGACAAAAATATAGTAGGGGACCACTGCTTTGTCAGGCCAGATTGTAGTATTACCCGAAATGGCAAAAACCTCTTTAAATGCATTTTGTTTGCTTATTCGACTTTGTTTGAATCCTTTACCTTGCACGAAATTAGTAATAGAGAGGCTGCATTTTTTGTTCACCTATTTCCCAACTTAAGTTCATACTTCATTAATGTTATGTTGTCTTTCTAAATTTTAATTGATTTTATTAACCTGTATTTACCTGTTCTTAGTTAAATTTATTTAGTCGTTTCGCTTTGCCCTATTTGTTAGTCTTTAAAAGTCTGCATTTTTGTTTACTTTCCCAATTTTTTTTCGTTCTTCAGTGATTTTATTTAGCTATTCCATTTAATTTGCCTGATCTATTAGCTTAGAAGTTTCCCACTTAAGTAGTTTTCTTTGTTCACTTACACTCACATCACTTAAGGCGTGGCGGCGGCTTCGCCAACAACTTAAGGACGTAATCACTTGACGAAATTGCCCAATTTATCTGTAGGATCGACACCTTCCTTACCACTTACTAATCTAATAGTACTTGGAAAGTGGGAAACAAAAATATCATTTATTGAGCCAGCTTGATCCTCAACAAAAGCACGTTCAGCCCCATCAAATGGCACCGTTTCCGGGGAAATGGCATTGAATTTTTTTAAGTGTCTTTACGTCCTTTGTAAATATTTTCTAGCTTTCTTTTCTTTATTTTCTTTTTTCTTGTTTTTGAGTATGTCTTCAACTCCCAAATTGTTATTTAATCTTGAGATCGAGAAAACCACCAGGAACCCAGTGTGCAGATCTTCAAGATGCCCTACCTGAGCCGACCAGAGGAGTTTTAGAATCAGAGTCCGATGGTGAGGAAGAACAAGGCTTAGTATTTGAAGGAGGCACAAGCTTAGAAGACACCATGGCCATACTAGATGACGATCCAAGGCTAGGTGATCTCTCATGTTACCTAATTGATGATCCACACACACCGATCAGGCTACCTGATGGAACACCACCAGTAGAGATCAAACTGGCTCTCCTGAATGTCCTGCCGAAGTTTTACGGGAAGAAAAATGAGGATCCTTACAACTTCTTAAACGAGTTCATAAAGATGTGTCGTATCCAGAAGCGACCAGCAGGGTGATAGAGGAGCAGTTCAGACTAGTTGTTTTACCATTTACCCTGTCAGGGGAAGCAAATGCCTGTTTACAAGTCTGCCCCAGATTCAATTGCCACTTCGCCGGAGATAAAGAAAGTGTCCTTAGAATATTTCTTCCCCCGACGAAGACTTATGCTGTAAGGAAGAAGATAATCGGAGTCCAGCAAGGTTTTGATGAATCAGTAAGTACGTATTGGACAAGGTTTAGAAGGCTGGTAGGCAGCTGCCCAAATCACAAGTACTCAGAGGGAGATTTGTTGCAATATTTCTATCAAGGCATGACGATTGACACGAAGGATCTGTTCAACTCGTCCAGTGGAGGAAGATTCTTAAACGAGAGGGTTAACGAGGCCAAGCAGTTGATACAATATTTGGTATATGCAACCCGAGAATATTAAGAGCCACACACAAGATTGTTGAAGAGAGTAGCACCCGCGAGCACGAGCACCGCTGAATTGGAAGAAAAGATTGATGCAAATATATGAAAGCTTGAGAAATTGCTCACTATAGTAGTCGAGAAAGTGATGAGAACACCTTCACCTGGGAACTGGCCAAATCAAGCCTCTAAGTGTGACCTTACACACCAACATATAATTTAGGGTGCCGCAATCATCCTAAAAATAGGTGGAGTGACTACTCAAGCACTGCAGTTGGATACACTTAACCAATCTCGCCAACACTATCAAGGCTAAAACCAACCGTACCAACCACCATACCTAAGAGGGTTCGAACAGGACAATCCAAAACACCCTCCACCTCCACCCAAGCCCGCCAATACCCTTGAAGAGATGATGGGGCAGTTGATCAATTCTCACCAATTCCTCCAGAATAATCTACTGGCGAGTAATGATGTTGTCCAGAAGCTGCAAGAAGCCCAGAAGGATCAAGGGGCTATCCTAGAGTCACTTACGTGCCAAATGTCTTAATTAACAGTGGCTATGAATGAACTGCGAGGGAGTGGAGGGAGAATGCCCGCTCAAGTGCTCTAGCCACATAAAGAGAATGTCAACCAGATAACATTGTTGTCTAGAATGGCATTAGAAGCTCCAACTGTGTCGAGCTCAAGAACTGTGTTGGAAAAAATATTTGAAGGGAAGTGTAAGCTTGCTAATACAAGGGTCTGAGTCGAATGTGAGAATAAAGAAGAAATAAAGGAGCCACCATCCAAACTGCTATAGGGCTAAGTCCTATCACCTCAAAAGCAGGAGTCTAAATAGAGTAACTCCACCAAAAATATTCAAGAAGAGGTTCTCATCAATTTATTCTAGATGAATAAGAAGAGAAAGTTGAACCTTCATATGAGAAAGACCATCCTTAAGGAGATATAAAACTAATTTCCAATTTCTAACAGCAATTCAAACCAACTGAGGTGGTGAAGACATCGTTCACCTCCATCCCTATTCGTGTTCGACAACCACTACTTTCTGCCTGCCAAGTTTAAATGACTCATTAAGAATTACTTCAGAGGCTGCATCAGTTCCCATGGATAAGAACCAGTTTTCTTCCGCCTATACTGTTCCTGAGGTTCTTTCAGCTTCCACCGTGGATCCTCAGCAGACTGCCCAACAGATGTTCCCCGTGCTGCTACACGTCGCTCTAGACGTGTCCGGTGAAATTCCTCTACCCTATCTTTTTTTTAGTTTTTTGTATGAAGTCTTTTCCTTCAGTCTAGGTCCTTCATTTCACACACTTAGCCACAACTTTTTGAAAGGAAAGTAAGGACTAAATATGAGGAGGTTGGATTAGGCTGGGTCATTCTCCTTGTTTTTGTGTTCCTTTGAGTTGTTTTCTTTTGAGCCTAGTATGAATCTGGTCAAGTATAGTCAAGCATGTTGTCCTTTCAGTTTATGTTTAAACTTGTTGCATATCTACTTCCAAAATTTTGTCCCTAAAAATTAGATTCCAAATAGATGATGTAAGGATGATGAAATGTGTGAATAAGAATTAAAACATGCCCGACTTGTGCATCTATTTCACCTGACTGTTAGTGATGAATTAAAACATGATAGATTTTTGTTAGGCATGCACTTCCCTTAGGAACACTATGGAAGAGTGCAAGCAATGAAGAAAAACAATATAGAAAGAGGAAAAGAAAAAGGAAAAAATGACAAAGGAGAAAAATATATATACTTAAAAAAAAGAGATAGAAAACCATGTGCACTCTTACTAGAGAAAACAATGGTTAGGTTGTCTTGAATACTTTGTACATTTATCATTTTTCATCACTAGCTAGTCCAGGGTGGTTTCTTTACAATGCATAAATGTTTTCTTAATTTAAAGCATAGGACCTTTAGGGCCTGTACAACACAAAGAGATTGTCCAAGAAAAGCCCCCTTGCATCGAATAAAAGACCTCATTGAGTTGTCAATTGACTGCAGCTTATTATGAATGATTATATGTATTCTGCATTGAGAGAGTGGTCCTTGAGTGATAAAGAAGTAATGAGTGAAATCTCGGCATCCAATTCTTGTTTAAAACTGTCTAGACTTGCAGATAATTGAAATTCTGATTGAAGATGTTGTTAATAGTGTCTTGATGTGATGTAGTTTAAACGTAAGCTGACTGGACAATTTGTTGGCTGCTTGACCTAGTTTTTTTGTGAGTCGTTTCTTTTTAGTCTTCTGTCTTGAGTCTTGTGTCTGTTTGTTTTGAGTTTGTGTTTTGTTTCGTTTGTATTTTTAGTGTTGTGTCAAGTCAGGGGAGAAAGTTGTTCTGCGTGGTTTGAAATTAGTCTGGTGAATGACAATTTCATACTTGAGGGCAAGGATGCTTTAAGTGTGAGAAGGTTTGACCAAACTAAATTTTGACCATATTTTCTGGCATTTAATTGTGTGAAATTGGACATAATCTGCACATTAGGTGCGTTTTTATGCAGAACCTGGACAGTTGACAGCTAAAGTAGAAACAAAGAAACGAATGAGAAAGGCATACTAGTAATGGATGAAAAAGATGGAATTTGCAAGAAGGAGAAACCAAAGAAGAGATGCACATATACACTGGCTAGAACAAGGGTGATGAAGACCAGAAAGAGAAAAACAATACGAACATATGTTGAAGGAGTGAAGGGAAGTCTCAGCAAGAAGACAAAAAGGGTCCGGAGAAGGTGCGGGACCAGGAGATTACTCCTACTCAACCCTAGAAGTCGCCCTATATAAAGCTATGCGTGAACACATTGAAGACGCACTTTTTTGGAGAGAAAAACTGTTGGCAACTTCCCTACACTCATGAAAACTGCACTCTCACTTTCATACCTCCCACCATGTTTGCTGCCATCCAGAAGCTGCGAAGAGCTCAGACGAAACCATGGGATAAACGAAACAAGGAAGAACCATGAGTGTAACGGGGATTCACTCACCCCATTGTTTTCTTTTCTTTATTCAAACAATCTTAGTTAGATGTTAGATAGTTTAGTTTGCTTTCACTTTCTTTTATTTAGAGGATATTTTTTATTTTAGCTTTGAAACTCATATTCTTAGTTTGTTAAGCTTAGTTTCAGCTCTCTATTATCTGCTCTACCTAGTTTCCATGCTTTTGGTAATGCTTTCGATTTAATGTTCATGCTTTCTTGATGCATATTTATTTATATTTAGAAAGCATTTATTTCACTTTCAAGTTGATTTCAAGATTTGCAACGTTTAATGTTTTTTTTTTGCTAGTTTTTGCCCAGTTTGTTGTTTTCCCGTAAGTGATGAAGAACAGTTGTTTAGATGCAAGTTTCATTTCCTGTAAATACTTTAAGTCTGCCCAGTTTGATGCATCATAGTTAGAGATTTCAAGCTTTTCGACCACTTTCCGATCACCTACATGTTGTATATCAATGGAGTTCCGACGATTCCAGGATTTTTAGAGTTGTTAGATTTGTGTATGATATCTCTAGATGATATTTGCTTTATTTTAGCTTTATTAGGTGTTAGGGGACAATGTGAGAGAAAAAAGGACTAAAATATATTAGAGGACCACTGCTTTGTCAGGCCAGACTGCAGCATTACCCGAAATGGCAAAACTCTCTTTAAATGCATTTTGTTTGCTTATTTGACTTTGTTTGTACCCTTTACCTTGCACGAAATTAGTAATAGAGAGACTGCATTTTTTGTCCACCTATTTCTTAGCTTTAGTTTAGACTTAATTAATGCCATGTTGACTTTTAAGTTTTAATTACTTTTATTAACCTGTATTTACCTGTTCTTAATTAGGTTTATTTAGTCGCTTCGCTTTGCCCTATCTGTTAGTCTTTAAAAGTCTGGATTTTTGTTTACTTTCCTGAGTTTCATTCGTTCTTCAGTGATTTTATTTAGTTGTTCCTTTTAAACTGTCTGGTCTGTTAGCTTAAAAGTTTCCCACATAAGTTGTTTTCTTTGTTCACTTACACTCACATCACTTGAGGCATGGCGGTATCGCGAACAACTTAAGGACGTAATCACTTATTGAAATTCCCCAATTTCTCTATGGGATCAAAACCCTCCTTACCACTTACTAATCTAATAGCACTTGGAAAGTGAGAAACAAAAATATCTTTGATGGGGCAGCGTGATTGTAACACCCCTTACTCGGTTACTGAATAACCGAATAAGTGGCGTCACGACCAGACAAACTATGTACATTTTCTGAATATGTTAATATTAATTTGACCAGTCAATAAAATTCAAATATTTATGTCTACTATTTAAAAAATGATAATCCTGTTTAAAAACAACAGTAATTATATATAAAAGTGCAAAATATGCACAACAGTTTATCACAACCAATATATATACATCAAAATCCTGTCATGCAACGTGTTCTATTATGTTCAACTATTTACCCAAAAAGGACAGTGACTTGACGGAGTCGCAGCTGCTGCACTGACGAGAACCTAATCTGCAAAAGATAGTTTGTAGCGGGCTAAGCTCACTAGCTCAGTAGTATATATCAAATGTTAGAACTAAATTTTCGAAATTAAATAAATGCTGTGCAACTTATAATTAAAAAAATATAACAGTATCTTTCAACTTATTAGATAGAAAGCAAAATTCTTACTTCATATGAGATAAATAACAATTTTGATAGTAAAACCCAACTCAGTACGTCATAGTTTGTCAAAAATTCAATAACAGATAATTCACGGTAACATATTTATCCGTACACACACAAACATGTATAGCCCCAAAATGTGCTAAGTACTGATCACCCCAATGGCGTATAACAGATCACCTCGAAAGGTGTAATTCAGTAAATCAGATCACCATAAAGGCGTATAACAGTCAATCAGATCACCCTAAGGGCGTATATCAAATTGGATCACCACAAAGGGCGGATATCAGTAACAGGCGACCCTCGCTTCGGTTATCTAGAAGACGAGTGATCGAATATGTAGTACTGTTATCCTATGGCTGCCAACTATACCCAGTGAAGACACTCAAGCACGGGGCAATAACAGATTTATCATACTTTTCAGATATTAACAATATCAAGTTATAATTTAATAATTACAGTCAAACAAAAATCATATTTATCACAAATATTCAAATCCTAACCAGAGCATAGCATATAGGCACATTATAATTCATATTATCAATAATTCATATTTTATATGCAATCACATAAATTTAATTCAAGAAATAAATGTCTAGCATTTAATACACTACCTCGTGTAGCAAAACGTCACGCTCAGGTGCTCGTCCTACTCTTGCACCTTATCGTTCCCCCAGCTGTTACTCGGGGCACGATCACCTTGAATAAAATATTATATCAATCAATAATTGATAAAACACTACTTAATATTTTATACCCAATTATTCTCTTTAATTAGGTTTATTTATTTTAGCAATTCATTTATCAATTCATTTAATAACATTAGATGATAATTTATAATTCAATTTAGGCTAATGTTAAATATCAAGTTTAGTATGGACTTAGATTTATTTTATTCACAATAAAATTATTTTAGGCCCATTTTCATTTACCTTTACCAGCCCACTATTTATATATTCATAGGCCAATTACCTTGATTATTTCCTAGCCCATTTATTAAATAGTTTGGTCCATTGCTTGATTATTTTCCCAAGCTATTTAGCTTTCCTTCTTCCCTACCATGAGCTTCTTATTTCAATTCATTCTCCTAATTTTTAACTAGTTCGATTATTTCATCCCTCCAACAATCAACCAATTTCAGTTTCCATTTCAATTCATCATCTATCACCCTATATTTGTACATATTCAGTTCTCAACATTCAATATAGAATCAAACTAATTTAATTAAATAAAGGAGCAAAAGTAAGAAAAAAAAATATATACACTGTGTGTGTGCGCGAATGGGGGCGTCGACTGAAACGGATGAATTGAGCACAAACGATGAAGTAGTGCCGACAGTTGACGGTGGAATGACGACGGCGTACAGGCGGCGCGACGGTGGCTGGGCAGCAGCTTCCGGTGAAGGCCGAGAAAAACAGGGATGTGCGAGTGTGCGTGAGGTTGATACCGAGAGAGATAAAGACCCTAAAATCATGGGATTGACCAATCTAAACAAATCCCACGATTTTATTCCATAATTCATTTTGAATACCAA
>JAYDZE010574968.1:0-11584 GCA_034509125.1 Monilaria moniliformis
AATCTTTATTTTCGACAAGGGCAAAAATGTCATTTTACGTCTTATCTATCATATTATCTAATCTACCAAACACCACATTTATTTTTATCTTGAATTTTATCTCATCTACCAAACAACATAATTAAATTCTTATCTTGTTTGTACAGTAAATTTTTATCTTAAAGCCAATCTTACTTTAATTATCTTATCATATCTTAACCCGCCTACCAAACGAGCCATTAGCAGTTGTTGTTAGTGAAGGCACTACTTTTATCCTTAAAGCGTAGCAGCCAGTTGAATAACGGTACATAAAAGCTAATTTATTAATCCTTGTAGGATACGACCTTACTTCCATTAATTACAATTACATCGTGCACTTGCGGCATAGTAGTATTTTATTTACAGAGTATTAGAGAATAGATATTCTTTTATTTTTCAATAAAATTATAATTCAGTATAGCTAAGTCAGTTGAGAGATAGAAATTACGTGCATATTGATGGGCCTAGAGCACCTTCTTCGACAGTGACAACATCTTGAACCTCATAAATATCTGCATACGCAAAGAAAAGAAAATAAGTTTTCGATTTTGTTATTTTCATTGGTTGGTAATTATTAAATTTCTCGTTTCTTTAACCTCCTTATCTATAAAAAGAATTTCACCATTTCTTTTCCCTCATTTTCACTTTAACGAAAACAAGTATTATCTCTTATTGGAGTGAAAATGAAAAATAAGAAAGAGTGATTTTTTTATATAAATAAGAAGAGTAAAAAATAAGAATTTTAAATTCTTATCACTTATATTTCCATAATAAATTTACCACGAAAGAAAATATACCCTAATGCTCAACAATACTTTTGTACACCCTTATATGTACCTTTGACATCGCTGGGAATTAGATCTCTAATGCTCAAGACTATATATATTTATATATATATATATTTATATTCGTTTCGGGTTATACGACACTCATTTAGTTATGAAATAATACCCGATAACCGAAACTAATAGTGAAAACCTACTGCACTCCTACTTGTATACCAAATAAATTGGGTATCAAGTATCCCATAATTGATCATTAAGATATATCCGATACCCATTACCCACTTCCTAATGATGGAAACTGGAAAAAAAGAATCAGTAATAAAAATATAAGAGTAAATAGAGAAATATATTAGAAGAAAAAGACATACTCTGATATTTTTGAATTTCTTTTCCACAATAGATTCCATATCTAGCAAGCACGATCTACTGATTATACGACTTAGGTGTGCCAGCTGTTCCACAATACGTATCTAGAATTGTGATTGATAAATCTGAAACAAAGATACGTGGTCCATAAAATATTTGTTAGATCTAGCAGTTAATGACATCTGATATTTCATGAAAGCCTTACCTAAAAATGTTATATTAGATGTATAAAATTATTGTATTGGTTGTGAAGTTATCTGTATTAAAAAATTAAAGTTTTTGTCATGCATGAAATTCGAATGCAGGTGATGTATTCATCTAGGAACGTGATTCATTTACCATAAATCTTCACCATGGAACAATTGATAATCGTTATCGATCCGTTCTCGCAATGGTTCTCGTTTGAATGCATCACCTTAATTCGAATCCCGTCAAAGACGGAAAATATTTCTTTTTTTTAATATAATTAATTTCACGGTGAATGTGATACCTTTTCGAACATGCATCAATCCTCACATATATAAGAGATATATGTTTGTGTGAATGTCAATACTAATTATATGACATGTAAAACCAATATTTCAAACCGTGTTATAATACTATGTACACAATAAATTGAAAATATATTAATCCAATTATTTAATATTGAACTTGAGTGTTATAATTTATTTATTTATTTAATTACTTTTAAAGATTTACAAGATTGTAATAATTTTTTTTCTCGTGATATATTTGTGAACTATAATAAAAATATTTAACTTTTAATATTGCAACTCTGAATTCTTGAATCACTTAAATGGTAGAAAAAAGAAAACTTGTTACTCCAAATAAGAAATTTTCTTTTACCAAATAATATTAAAAACAGGGATTATTCCTTTTCTGGAAGGATGGCAACATTGACATAATATTTATTAACCGATGAGGCAATGCGCTGTTAGTAAAAAGACGGCTGAGCAAGAGTACAGTTTTTGTTTATATATTTTTATTTCTAATTTTGTATCGATCTAATTATTATATTCTGTTTGTTATCAATCTTTTAAAATTGTTATTAATTTAGTATGCGTATTTTTTTTTATTAAAATGTATTATATCCCAATATTACCTAATTTTTTTATTTTCTGTTTGTCTCTAGGCTAAAATATAAGACTAGAGTAAAATCAGATTATTCTTGTCAGACAAATGGATGCAAAAAATAGAACGAAGAGTTCATATTGCAACGCGAAGAAAAAGAAAAAGAAAACGAAGCAACGAAAAACTCAAAAAAGGTCAAATAGTTAGGCATAATTGGATGATGCAAATTGATGATCACTATGTGAAACTTGAACCTAAATACTCAAAATGCCATGACCTTCTCCATCATCAACAACCACCTCACTTAACTTAAATATGAATAAATTGAAGTTGATTATTGTGGGATTCAAGATCGATTCATGAACATTCATTTGCTTACAAGATTGCAACAAAATAACTTTTATATAGAGAATAGTTGAATAGTCCAATAGTCACGTGAGTTTATGAGGTTAAATGTTTCAAGTTCGAATCTAATTAACTTATGATTTTATAGGTATGAGTTTGTGACACTTGCATTTAGTGCGGGTGCGGAATATTAAGGTATGAATTGATATTTGGCCGGAGATAAAATGTTTCACTAGAATACAAACAAGATTGTTTAATGTGATTCGGTTTAGTTGTCGAGTAGATATCTATCCGCTTCCCTTGTGCACAACACTCACTCACGCTTACCACTCTTCCCTATAAATACTCCCAATTTCTGCTCACACTTTTCCCTCTCTTCCTCCCTTCTGTCGCTCCTAAATACGCACCCTCACACAACATACACAGAGAGAGAGAGATTTTCCCTCTCTTCCTCCCTTCTGTCGCTCCTAAATACGCACCCTCACACAACATACACAGAGAGAGAGAGAGAGAGAGAGAGAGAGAGAGAGGGCGCAATGTCAGCTCTCAAAGCCGACGATCCACGCATTCAAGCCATTCAGTCAAGCATCCGCGTCGTTCCCGACTTTCCAAAACCAGGTTCTTTTTCATCCCTCACGCATGTTGCAACCCACGACTTGTTTTCCTTTATCAGAAAATTTCGCGGTTCAAGATTGCATTTTTTAATATCCCAACTCACTGACTTTGAATATCCGAGTTGTTGATTTTAGCTATGTGTTCTCGACAGGAATAATGTTTCAAGATATCACGACGCTTCTACTTGATCCTAAGGTTTTCAGAGACACCATTGATTTGTTCGTTGAGCGCTACAAAAGCAAGAACATTTCTGTTGTTGCTGGTACATTATTCTTCCACTTTTTGTCTTCTTGCAGTGTTAGAGACCTATTTTTCTGCTTCCCTTTCTATTTGTGGTCTATTTCTTTCCTTGTGTGGTCCTGTTTTCAGATTTTTTTTCCCTCTTCATTTTTATAAACCATTTCTCTTGACAACGAATTGTTCTTTGAATCAAACTTACTCTGCACCTGGGTTTTCTACATGTATAGGTTTGAATCTAGTGTGCGAAAGCTTTGAATTTAGATCTTGATTTTGTGGGAATTAGGCTTCAGCGGGGAGATAGGGTGTGCTGATTTTGTAATGTGGAGGTTTATGTTTAAGTTTTTTTTTTTTTTTTTTTTTCCGTTGCTGTTTATATAGAATGGTGAACTTGAACGGTTCAGTGTGTTTCTGAAGTGTTTCTGAATGTTGGCATGTGCTTCTTAAATTCCATTTGGGCATCAAAGGTTAAATTGTGGTGGTGGTTGGTGATGGATGGGTTCCCACAATCCACATTGTTTAAATAAGGGGTGTAGGGGCCCGTCGTTGTGTGATGCCTTCATTTTCCTTTCGATGTATCCATTTATTTTTGGCAAGATTTCTGTGGAAATCCGTCGTTTTGAAGAACTGGTTGTGTGGTTTCATGATTGTGAAGTATGATTGTTTTTTAGTGGCATTCAGTTTTTTCTGATGAGAAATGATGAAAATTTTATTGTAAGAAATGTTTTTTTTATGAGGTCCAGAGTCCACTATAATCAGTAGCACCTTTGTCCACCCCCCACTGGTGTTGGTTTTCTCTATCATATATTATGGTTGATCAAACTTTTTTGTACTGTTAACTTTATAAAAGTGGGAATGAGTAGTGTCTTTCCTGTTGCTTCTTTTCCGTTTATTTGGGACAGTGTCAACGACTTATTATGCCATGACAGGATATACATTCCAATTTTTTTTTTTTTTTTAATTTTTTTGGCAATTTACTGGTTGATTGCATTAATGTAGTTTTTGTAAACCAAGCATCTTCTGCACATCCTAATACATCTTATCCATCTACTTTTCTACTTGATATCCTGAATGAAGGACTACTTTGATGACATATTGTGCATTGTGATGGAGCTCTTGTGGATTTGTGGAGTGTTACCGTTCCTAAACTTTGAGGGTTTTAGTTTATAACTTAAGTTTCGCCTCTGAACAAACGGTTAAGTTAAAGTCTTTCGGTCATTCTAGATTTGAGTGTTATGGGTTGTATGCCATCTAATATGTATGGGTGGTGATGGTACCTCTAGATTTGACCTGGGATTTCGATCATTTAGATACTCTTAACACGAAATGTATTTTCAACTCAGGGATAGAGGCTCGTGGCTTTATATTTGGTCCCCCTATTGCATTAGCAATTGGAGCAAAGTTTGTTCCGCTGCGAAAGCCAAAGAAACTGCCAGGTAATCTTTATTATTGTTTTTTCATTTCATGTTACTATAGTTTACTTCATCTTCACAGAATTGTTCAATTGAACAATAAGATTGCAACTGAACTTATAGTTGACGGGCACACATCTGGCAGCTGATACTAACTTCCTCGATTCTTCTACCTTAAACTATCCATGTATTATAAGTTCTACTAAAGGTCTGATGTAGTATTTTCTTAGACATCCTTGGCTACTGATCTTTGTGCTCCAATTCTAGCTGAGATCAAAGTCCTTGGCATACTAGGGATCTTTTACAACCTTTTTAATCGACCCTTTATAATCTATTCATTACTTTCTATATTCTATTATGAAAAATTCATAATAGAATCTTGTTTCCTAATTTATAGGTGAAGTTTTCAGACAAGAGTATGACTTGGAATATGGAAGCGATTGTCTTGAGATGCATGTTGGCGCAGTGGCCTCCAGCGAACGTGCCCTGGTAGTTGATGATCTAATTGCTACTGGAGGCACTCTCTGTGCTGCCATGAAACTATTAGGTATTTTATTCATCTATTGAGAAGGTTGTTTTTAGTAATTTCAATCTTGTGTCATTGTATCTGTCTTCATTGCTTGAAACCATGGTACATTGAGCACAACTTCCTGTATCTTGGAGGTTTAGACTAAGGCTATTTGTCTGAGGTTGAGTTTTGATTGGAGACATTAGAACTCATTAACATTAGTTACTGTTCCGCGGCCAAAAAATGCACAATATGAAACTGATAGATGAATTAGCTTCAGCCCTTCTTGGATTCTATTAGATAACACAAGGAACTGCTCTTACTTACTGGGGTAGGGGAGTGTTAAGAATAGTAACTGTTGTGGAATAGCGTTCAGTGTGCTATTTGGCCATTTCTGTTGATTTGGTAGCTACGGACCTCTTCATATTGCATATAGTTTAGCAGTTAGTGTGAGATACAAACAAATGGTTCGAGCTTCTTTCATCTTTGAGATGGGTGCCATGGATATTCCTGCCATCTTGGGACAAAAAATTGGTTAAACTATATTAAAATCCTCTGTGTAAAGAGTGAGGCCTAGTGTTCAATCCCCACCGTCTCCCTTCCCTGCTTTCGTTCTCTTAAACGGACATGTTTGATTATTATTTTCAGAATTTGCTGGAGCTGAAGTAGTGGAGTGTGCTTGCGTCATTGAAATACCTGCTCTCAAGGTAATCCTTTTTCTACAATGTCGCTTCCCTCTACTCTAATAGGTATTATTTGCTCTGAATTCGTTCTCTAGTTATATAGACTCAATCTCTCATTGCATCTCGTCATGCCACTTTCTTTGCAAGCGTCTTAGATTTATCAGTTAGGAGTTCGTCTGGTCCTCTTATTTTACACCAATGTCACACGATAAAATTTCTCTAAATTGAAGCCTCAACACGTAAGATGATTCAGAAAATCTTGGAGCACGTGTTGTCAACAAGTGTGTTCTTAGGCACTTGCTGAACATGGCAATGAAATGGAACTTCGTTTGATTTTACAGTGATCTTGTTGTTGCCATTTAGGGTATGTTATTACATGTCATCTCTGATTTATTCCTCTCCTCATATGTTGTTGCAGGGGCGTGAGCGGTTAAATGGTAAGCCCGTATATGTACTTGTCGACTCTCAGTGATACTCTCCGACAAGAATGTAGCATCTGCACTGTACATCATAACTCCCATTATTCGAGTTCCTGTCTGGAAAATTTTCAATGCCCGTCTTCTTCCCCATTTCGCCATCACAGTCCATCTCCATTTGAGGATAGGAAATGTTATGATGAAAGACTTGTGTGGATATGTACTCGTATCAATGAGGCTTCTACAAAACCATCTTATATCGTTTCAAGTCGTATATTTTGATCTTCCATTTTCCAGTCTATTGGCAGTTTGAATAGTAGAGATATGAAGATCATCTTATAATTTCATATGCCCAACAACAATTTTGAGAATATAAGAGAATAATCCAAACAATGTGTTCAAAAGCCGTTAACCGATGTTCAACATCTCTTATATAAAAGTATATAAGAGATCTAAATCCCAGCTCCAAACTCGTGCAATGAAATAAAAGGTATAATTAAAAGATGGTATCTAGTTAACTAGTTTGAAACAAGGTCCACAATTTGAGTATTAAGAAAAGCAGCTGGAGCACTAAATCTTTGCATTTGTAGTTGCTCATTACCAAGGTCATTTTGACAGCAAAAGCAAGGAAAAGTCCCGTATTTCATTAGATTTTAGAAGCCAAAGGTACCAGAACTACCAAAGCCTAAGACACCAGAAAAGCCAAAACCAGAGCTGCCAAAACCTGAGTTGCCAACTCTACCTAAGCCAGAAATGCCTAAGTTGCCTGAACTTCCAATGATTCCAGAACTGCCTAAACCAACTTTGCCAGAAGGACCCAAATCCCCTTGATTTGCGTCGACATAGGAACATGTCATCAGGAATCAAGTTCGGATATAATTCTAGAATGATCGATTTATATAGTTGTTGCTGTCTGCTTTCTTATTGTTTTCCAGTGTGTCCTCCTATTATTTGTAAGCTTGTATGTTCCGAGTGTTTTCAGTTTGTAATTCTTTGTTAATGTTATCTAATATATATTCATGATTCATTGAGGTTTGCATGATCACTGGTGTTTTCAGTTATAATCAACTACATTTCATTTTTTCTTGTTTTCTACCATCATTTTCAAATGTTTCAAGCAATGAAATTCTCAATGCTAGTACTGTCTGGAGCAAACTAGCTTAACAAAGACACAGACACATGTGTTATATTATCTTGTTTAAAATGTGTGTGTGTGAGAGAGAGAGAAAGAGAGTTCATGTTCTATTTTGATAAACTTCTCATAATAAATCTAATATGTAATTTGTTTTCACCAACAGTTGTATAAACTAGTTGATGGCAAACTTACCAGGTACTGAAATGGAAAGATATCAAACAGCCATTTCTGCTTCGCCAACGTTTGTAGGAATTCCAACATCCAACCTCATGGTTGGTTTGTAGTGCTCAGGCACAGCTGCACCAGCCTGCACACATAATTCAACCACAGCGGGGGCCTGGCCGTAGAAGTTCCTGAGCTCCCTCTCCATAGGCTGATCAACATCAGGTACATGCCACACATATCTGGGGGGAATTAAGTCATTAAGAACTGCCGCCTGCCATCCGTGTTGCCCATTACGCTGCTGGTGCTTATGAGCTCCGCAATTCTGGGCTTTGTGTCCGCTCGGGCCTATGTGCACTTCGGGGCAGTAACCACAAGCCCTCACAGGATACATCTTCATTAACCTCCGGGCTCCATCCCTCATTTCTTCCCATGCTTGGAGTGTTTCCTCAGCAAGCAGTGCTATATCTTCTTTGCTAGATGGTGGTACAATTTCAGCGTCTTGTATTTCAGCCAATATTTCTGGCGTTGGAGCTTCTGGGTCAAGGTCGGGCAACTCACTTTCATCAGCATCAACAAACTCCTTTTTTCCAATGCGTACGATGGGTTTTCTTCTTCTTTTGGTGGGGTACTCAGGCAGGTCTACCCCTGCTTGAATGCAGAGCTCTACTACTGCGGGAACTCTTGGGACAGAAAATCTCTCATCATGACTAATACGGTTGCCAAGACGATCATACAAGTGGTATGCCTCAAGTGGTACCAATATGTCCTCGACAACTGCTTTACCCCATTCATGAGCCCCTTTGCGAATGGAAGCTCGTGGCCCTCTGCAAGACTTGAAAGGATGCCCGATAGGACCTACATGAATTTCATTACACCACCTGCAAGAATAGGATATAACTGTCAAGAGAAAATTAGAAGGTAGAAAAAGTAACGATCTATCTCAAATTACCAATGACACCATCACAACTAAGATCATCATAACATACAGTGAAAAGGAACAGAAAGTCCAAATTTGCCTTATTTATTTTTGTTTGTGATATAAAAAAATGACTCCATATGAACAGAGAAAAGTGAACATTGGTAGCAGCAGTTGTAAAGATGCAGAATAAAAACCAAGCATCAGGTATGGAATTACTTGCAGGCATTGACAGGCATAACTTTCAGAAGTTTCTTCAGATTGTTAACTAATGTTGTTCTTGCATTCAACACTCTATATGCCAGAGGAATTAGTCTATTAACCACCAATCCTAGTTTTGGAGGCGGGACAGGTCCTCTTGGTTGGTTTTCACGATTTTCAGCCTCTTCCTGGCATTTCTTCGTAACTCAATAATAGGTATAGGAAATGGTTTCTTTTCCTTTTTAGCATAATAACGAGGAAAATCTGCATTTTGAGGATGGTCGCATTTAATGACCAGAGCTTGAAAGTGAATTGACTTCTCTACCGGGATTCGTAATTTCAATTGGCCGAGTCTATTGCAAGTTCTCTGCATAAACAGAAAACCTTAATCAGTAATCTCTAACACATCACAAGTGAACCGGAAGCACCTTCTCAGCTAACAGGAAAAACAGAACCACAGCCAGCTGCTAATAATTAGGGTTGCGTGAAACTGAACCAACTTAATACAGATAACGTTGCATTGCTAAGTGGAGATTAATCAATAAAGTGTAGGAAAGTACCATTTGAAATAGAAGTACCTTTAAAGTGCTGTGTGCTACATTTCAGATAGTCAAACTCCAAGCATGTCCTTTTATCATGAGAGAAAGGAGTTATGCTGAAATGGGAATGCAGACACCCAGCATCCATCCTATGAAAAAGCAGGAACTGTTATGTGGTGAGATACTCGCTAGACAGTTCATGCATAGTAGATTAGATGTCATGCAACTGAGAGCATAGCACCTGGATACATACTTAATCTGCAATTCTCCTCAACAACAATGTCTACCATGAAAAAATAGTCCTACATTTTTAAGCAAAGTATCAAATTTCATACAAATTACCTCAAAAGCATACACATCAACACGTCCAGACCATAAAATACCAATCTTTGGGGCATCATCTTTCATTGAGGGCAATTATTTCAGCTAAGCAAAAGATAATAACAGTGTTGTAACTTCAAATTCTAAACAAATATCTATTATCAGATGTGCTACAAAGGCCACGATTCTGAGTAAACATATCAGAGTACAAAAGAGAAAACCACAATCACAACCCTTTGCATGTCTAAGCGGAACACAGATAAAAAAAGAGACGTATAAAAGACAAGTCTTTCCTTCCCTCCATTTTATTTTCAACGATTCTCCAAAAATTCACGATACACGAATTTTCTACTTCTTCATTTCAATTCAATCGCAGAAATACATCGGATCCCAAAAGAAACCCCAATTCAAGAAACAATGGAGAAAAAAAATAGATTACCAAAATTCACTCCACACAATTGACGAAAAATCGAAATCCTAATCGAAGATCAAAAACAGAAACATGGCAAAAGAAGATCATTCATTGACCAGAAGCCTCACCCCAAACCCAAATTGTTCAGGAGCAACAAAATATGTGTTTGTTCTTCAGTAATCCAGAGAGTAAGATTTCGCCACAATCCAAGCCTCGTATTTTCTTACTTCCGGTACAATGAAATGCTTTAAAAGTTTAGGCTGCTGCTGTTGGTTGCGAGTCGAGGGGCTGAGGTGGCGGCTGTTTCTTTGCTGGTGCTAGCCGTCCGACCAAGCCAGATAATAAGCGAGACGAAGAAGAGGGCCACCGGAACAGAGCCAAGGCGGATGCTGTTCGTGCAGTCGATGCGCGATGGCGGCGGCTATTTACAGAGAGAAGGAGACACGCCAGCGCCGGTGCTGCATGTGAAAATCGGCGGCGGCGGTGGTGACTTTGAGAGAGAGAAGGGAGTCAGAGGAGTGGGCGAGGCTTCCGCCGGAGGTGGGCTGGCAACGAAGCCGACGGACGGAGCGGCTGCGTCGCCAGAATTGGAGAGAGGGGGTGGATTGCAGATTTAGGGAGAGAGTGAGAGAGAGAGTGTGAGAGAAAAAGAATTTGAAAAATAAATAATTCTATATTTTATGTTAAATAGGATAATGTCTCTTTTTACTAGCAGCCTCAGCTAGATTTCTTCAATATCACCCCTCTACTAGAAACTGCAGCTCTTGCCTCCTCAGCATCTGCAAATGTCATTCCCAACATAAAATGTGGAAATCCCAGCATCCTCAAAGCTACACTAGAATAATCTGTACCTTCCCTCTCGTCTTCATGATTATCATAACTAGCTGCCTACCATTATCAGTTATCACCAATCTATACCAAGAGAATTCATAAAACTAGATGGGTCAGTTCCTAAAAACATAACTACCCAAAAAATACTTCAACAGATAAATAAGATAAAAAGAAGTTGATTCATCTTGTGTTGGTGCCTCACAACCAGATTTTCAATCTTATTCTGTTGGTAATATATAAATAACTATCTCGTTTGCAATCAAATTCTGTTGGTTGCCTCTTGGGTTGATTAATACTGACCAGTGACCACGATTTATTATAATTTCTACCCAATTGTGGTGGTTTTGATTTTGCTTTGGTGATTCATTTAAGTAATGTGGTGATTTTGAAGAAAGAGGGCACATCATTTGCTGCTATAGTCAGACTCAGAGAAGAAGTATTGTCGGTCAGCCATGTAGGAGGCTATAGTAAGAAATTTAGGGTCTATGTTTAGTATTAGCCTTAGGCCCTGTTTGGTTCACATGTTAAGCCATGTTACAGATTAATTATCTCACTGTAATAGTGTTAATTACCTGTTTGGTTTGTATGATACAAAAAAACGAAGCCCG
>JAYDZE010574979.1:0-11582 GCA_034509125.1 Monilaria moniliformis
GGCCACGTTTGATGTGGCCTTACGCAGTCACACCCTATACTTTTAATTCATTAATGTAAATTATCTATTTTTCCTTCGTTAGAGGTTTTCTAAAAATATCCGTTGTCACATGAGCATGTTATAGATATAAATTTGATTATAGGGACGTTGACGGAATTCAAACTCGTGATCGTTCACCAACTCTGGCAATTGAACCATATCAAGAAGCATAAAGTAGTAGTTCACTGTTCGATTTAATGTTCAGTGCCAAATGTGTGAATGGCAAACCTCATGGGGCCAAGGCCATGTTCCTCGTATACAAAATACAATAAACTGGGATTGAAAATTAGTTCCGTTTATGGAGATTGATATTGACATGAATATTTAAGTTGTGGAAGAAAGTTGGGTTATGTGTATCAAATTAGTCCATTGGAGAAAATATTCCACTTTTGTGAGGAATGACCGACACATCCAGATAAGATAAGGAAGTTGCCTAAATTGGTTTATTGGTCCATTGTAAGATCATATATTTGAGAGTTAATATCTCTAACAATGTAACAATTCAAAGCTAATACTGTTAGCAAATTCAAGGCATGTACCCACTGATACATATATATTTATAAAAAAAGTAATGATAAATGTACATAATTGTACATATATAATTGAATTTTTTAGATATTTTATATTTAAATTAGTTTATAAATATTAATTAATTTAAAATAAATTAATATATTATATATTTACCCTTTTGCAATAATTTAGGAAAAAGTTAACTTTTCCAACATCGACGGTGGCCATGGTGAGACGACGGCGGCAGTGAAACCCACCACTAACGCCGCCGAAACCACCACTACCGCCAGTCAAACCAGATGTCGCAACCTTCGATCAGATCCGGCGGCTCAGATTTGAGTACGAAATCATCACAGCCCCGCACGAAATCATCACAGCCCCCCAATTTAAGTACCAAATCATCACATCCCCCCAATCGAACTCAAACAGAGCGACGAAGGTCGAAATCGGCGCAAACAAGAAGAGATGGTGGCCATGGAAACGGTCTGCCTCAGATCTTCGACAAGAAAATTGGAAGAGAGGGAAGCTCGACCACAACCACTACCACCGCACTTCCGCTGGAACCGAATCGAGCGCACGCGCGAGAGAGAGAGGGGGGGAGGAGAGAGAGAGAGTGAGAGGGGGATGAGAGAGAGGCACTCCCACCATCACCACCGCGATACCCACCACTACCGCCGTGCCCTCAAGTCAACAATCGGCCGAAATTAGGCGGCTCAAATGGCCGAGCGACGAAGGGCGAGGGGCATAAGAGGAAAGATAGAGATAATCGGTGCCTCAAGATAGTGAATCAGAGGGTGAGGCACCGAGAATGTAACCAAGCCAAACATAGAGATACAATAAACAGCGCGCAAACCGAGACAAACTCGGTTTGTGTTACACGGGCCACAGCTTTAACCAACACACACACCAAACACTTAAATAAGCCATGTTTGGTAAACCAAACATGGCTTGACACAGAAACCAAATACCCCCTAAAAGTTAACTAACTGAAATCGTATTGTGACTATGCATCAAAGTGAAAGGTGGTGGATATGGTGTTGTTTCGATATTCGATTCATAATCTAATAAAACAACACGTAAGCAAATGCATACATAAAGAATGCCGACCGCATATACACCGAATATTCCCCATCCAAATGGAAAAGAATTAAATCTATGAGAAGATACAAGGTAGAAATATGTTGTTAAAAATTATGGTAGCCGCCACCTAAAATATATGTGATTGATGGATAGAAGAAGATCATGCTTGTATAATTTGATCTGTCCAACCCTGCGTTTGATGAACTCAACCCCTCGGCTACCTAGCCAATCAAATTTCGTCCAATCAAAATCCAGGTAGTTGGTATTTGGTAACCATGAGATTCGGCATTCCTCAATCAGAAATCCATAGAAGTTTCCTAGTAGGTGCCGGAGGAGCTAATCCTGGTATATCTCGAATATCTTTGTTATTTGGGTTCACAATCTGAAAATTCAGCCACACCAACATCTTAGAAAAGCTCCACAACATATAAAATGATAACACACTACTAAAAAAGAAATCATATCAGACTGCATTGCTCATACAACTTATAAGCAAAACATAAACAAGTCAATAAGAAGACATGTTACAAACATTACACATGTTATTCAGGGATGTGGTTCAAACAAATACCTCTTACTGTGAGAACGGTGAGAACTCTTGCACTACACCTATGACCGACTTGCAACCTATAAGTCACTTGTATAGAACTCTATATCATGAATTCACAATATTTGTTGAGTGCAAGATTTGGTGCAGTAACTCGTAGGTTTATAGATTTGGTACGTGACTTATAGGTGTAGTGTAAGAGTTCTCACAGTTATTATAATAAGAGGTTTTTATTTGAACCACACCCTGCTATTTAGAGTTATGCTGACAGTTTTATCACTGAAGGTAGTATCAATCTCGAGATATGGACAGTATTATGTAGTTCGATAATTCCCAAAATAGACTAGGTGTTCCACTAAAGAAGTTAAAGGCCATATTGTTTGCAGCAATCAGTAAATTACCAAGCTATATCCAGCTTAAAATATATTTTAGTACTCAATGGTGGCTAAAAATTAAACTACAATCCAGGGAGGGGAGACATTGTCATGAGTTTAAGCTAAACCATTTGAAGAGATTAGCATGGAAACCGTTAGATGGATATGCTGGTATAGATCCATCTATAGAACCACATTTTTTCCATCTCCAATTTTATTTAATATTCCCCAAACAAATTTTCTCGTCCTCATACACTTATAGACATACTGTCTTTTCACAGGGTTTTGGAACTTCTAAATAAGTCTTTAAGGAACACAGATGTTAAATCTTGGCGTATCGCAATATCATTATGTCCTAAATTAATCTAAAATGAATCAATAAAGACTTCATAGCCCCAATAAATTCTCAAAGCAACATGTAAGTCAGATAAAATTAGAAGTCTCGAAGTCCAACTTTTTGCTGAGAAAATATTCATGACAAAAAATCATGTATAAACAGTAGATGCCAAATATACTCTTGGCTCCACCTATTATAGGTCAAAGAAGAAAATTTTTAAACAGGCAAATTTCCAAAATAACATATGTTTCCAATGGTCAGAAAAATCAAGCCATTTAATTTGTAAGCCAAATACAAAAATGGGAAGCACATAGGTATCTGACCTTCACTATAATGACAGATATGACACCAACAACAATAAGGAAAAGGAGAGCCATGATACACCGATCAGTTGCAACCT
Organism: Monilaria moniliformis; assembly: GCA_034509125.1. NCBI lineage: Eukaryota > Viridiplantae > Streptophyta > Magnoliopsida > Caryophyllales > Aizoaceae > Monilaria > Monilaria moniliformis. The sequence continues at coordinate 3,288 of JAYDZE010574979.1, forward strand.
AAATAAGAAACCAAAGTAGTTTAACTTGTATATTGAAAAGAATTCGACATATGAAAGCAGACCGATGTTTATTTAAGATATTCACCTGCCTACCAATTTCCTTGACTAGCTTAGAGGCCTTCTTAATTGAAAAATGGATGGAGTCCAGCTCATTCACGATTCTGCTCATCTGTTCAGTCTGAAATAACACAAGATACAAAAAGCTTATAGGCAGCTGTGAGGTATAAGATCTTTCCTATAAAAGTGAACCTCTTCTCGATCCAAAACACACCTGAGCTTTGAGTGCGGCAGCAGTCTCTGTTCCGACATTAATGGTCTCATGTACAACCTAAAAAAGAAGAAGAACATGGATCATACTAGGGATTTATTAATCAAACTTCTAGTGGATACTAAATGTATCTCATTTGATCTGTAAGTAGCAGACAATGAATACTAATATAAGAATGCCTTAGCAGTTAGTGAGATTTTTTAAGTTATGTGAGACATGAAACAATGTTTTAATATTCAAACTAACCTTTCAGATGTTACAGCTTACTAGCCATACAAGAAAAAACCAGGATATAGACAGTACAACTTCAAAATTAAAATGTGTCTAAACGGCAAGATGCCGGCCTCCAGTTACTGTTGTTGTCAGAACTAGGAAGGCATTTATGACCGCATATATCATATAGCAGGAGAAGTCATGAATCATCGTACATAATAAAAGAATCTTGATATGCAATTGTGCATTCCAATTTATAGACCTTTTGAGCTCTGTCAATTGCTTGATCAGTCTCATCCATCATATTATTTCCATGATCCAGAAGCTGCTGATTTGTCATATCTGCAATACAACATATCCCCATTTGTTTTGAGTCATAAAGATTTGCTAGAGGGAAAAGAAATGGATAAAAAACGCATTGAATTGTTTCTGCTAGTGGAAGTTTATCCAGTCTTTTAAACATAAGAATTCAAATGAGGTTCAATGTGTTCCATGCTACCATGAATCACCACAAGACCAGAAGAGAATTATCCTTATTACAGAGCAACCAGAAGTTCTAAAGTAGCAGCTTCTTGGTGGATAAAATGAACACCTTGGCTACCAAGCAATGTTTAGTAAAATAGAGAATGATAAAGAAGAAAGGAGTGAAAGAAAAAAGATAAAAAGAAAGTGGAAATGAAGAAATCACAAGATGATTCATCATCTAGCTCACAATTCAGAAAATGAAATCTTAAGAGTTGAATTATTTAGCTCCTTTATGAGTAGTGATCGGCTCTGAGTTTTCTTCCTTGAGGCAGACCATCTTTAACAAGCTGAGAACAGGCCGTACATGCCCAGAGACTACTCTTTTTACCCTTACTTTTTATGCATCGGATGAAAGCGATATATTCATAGTGAAGGAAAACAAAATGTTGGCAATATTATCATAATATCTCGTTCATAACCCAATAATTTTGTTTTCCCTCAAGATCTGATTGCTTTTGCTCCTCACTCCTTGGAGCATCCTTATCCATCTATAGATAACTGAACCAGGCCAAATTGCAAATGGAAATCACTATAATTCCCTTTTCTTGTAATTCTAGGATCATCGGAAACATTTTCAAGTATGAATGGTTTATCAAGCATTGGACGGATGGTTCTTACTTGAAGCAAGCAGCACATTATCTTCTGCAAACCCTTCACTTGGGCCCTCGAAGAGATCCACTCGCTTATGTTCAAGACTACTTGAATACCTACGGCATCATAACAAAAAACTGTTAAAATTACAAGTTATTACGCTGTTATACTCAATGTCATCATTGCCTTCAACACAACTCTCTCATGTTGCTTTATTTGAATAGCTGTTTCCAATGAATCAGATACTCATAGGGAGGACAATTTCATTCCCTTTTCAAAGGTTTTTTATTCTATATGCTTAACAGTGGAACAAAGAAGAAAAATAATGACACCATTTGCATCTCTGCTAAAGTGTTGGTGGTTATGCAAAAGGTAGTACTCATCTATGTGACTCTCCATAGCCTTAGCCAACTAATAGCACTGGAATTGTGCAGCTTACTTTTTCCTTCTTGATTACCTTGACAAGTGGAGTTATATACAGCTACGGAAAATAACCTAACAAAATTGACAAGATATATTCCTGCCACATTCAACTTGATAATATATCTTTTGGCAATGGGTTACCATAGTTACACCATTGATAATGAAAAGAAAAGTTCTCCAAAAGAATTGGTCATGTACACGGCATTGAGTATATTAGTCTCAACTTGACAGATTGTTTCCTCAAAGATCAGTTCTAATCTGAATAACATGGAAAAAAAGGTTACAGATGGGTTCAATCAAAGAGTAGAATGGGGTCCTCAATTCAGCTAAGAATATCATTTTGCATATTCTTTGTCAGGTCTCATGCTCTGGTAATAAATGTATGTTACTCTTGCTAATATCTTTTTCATGTTAGCAGCTACATTGGACTATAACTTATCAGTGTTTCAAAGTCTTAGAGATTTCGGTTTTGACCTAGTTCCAAAAGTAGCATGTTTTAACTTGAAATAAGTTTTCTCGGAGCAAATATAACCTGAAGTTAATTTTCTGAAAAGACGCATAAGCACCAGCTTACTGCTCAGGGGTCAGGTTATTCAAGCAAAGTCAAAACCAGTTACGCACAAGCATTTTATATTATGAAAATACTGTCTCCAGTACATGCTCCGTGCAGCATTTTGGTGATCCTAAATATGGGCTGGTAATTTAAGAAAAACTAAAAGCAGCTAAAACAAGTGCATTTATTTCTTAAATGCAACCTCTTATTAGTTAGGGAACTATCTGTACATAGGTTAAACATTGTTCGTTGTAGTGATTTCGGAAAATATAACAGACAGACAAATTTCTAGATGAATTGATTCACTAATCAATACCCTCTCATATCATTACTTAACATCTTTGTCGTGAAAAGAAACATTTTGATGAGCTTAATAAAAAGTAAATAAGCTAAAAATACTATAGGAATTACGTCAGTAATTTATTGCCTTGAAAGACATAACGATAAGAATTGATTATTGCTAAACAACAGTGAGTTGAGTTAGAATAACATATGAAATGCATCATCATCCAATTCCGATTATCCTGAAGGAACTTACTGTTTCTTGAGAGCGACATATGAGTTCAACTCTTTGATCTGCAAGATAAGGCAGGGACTTCAGAGATATTTTAAGTAAAAGAAATGTCCTCTAGAATCTACAGAAAATAAAGGTTCCAAAATGTAGAGCTCACCATTGATTGCTTTTTCTCATTAAGCATCTTGTTTGTGCTAGGGTCATTTTTGTAGTCCGAGTCCTTGAGTTCTCGGTCATACTCTTTAATAAGCCTGAGGTGGCAAGAAAAATCATTTCAGACTTAAGGTTTCTCGACATGTGTACATGTACAAGCATATTTCCCTGGCTATCTGGGTATTCTGTTGGGTTATATGGGGTTGGTATATCAAACTAAGTAGTTAATTTTCTAGGTAAACTAAAAGATACTTAAGTGGCCTCCCAAATGGTTATTTTAGTTAAAACTACTTTTTCATTTACGTGATACCTGTACAAGATTACACCATGCTTCTATAAACTTCACCAGCAAAACTGTTCAACCTTAATGTACAGAAACAAAATTTTTAGGACTCAGTAAAACTTTACCACATCAAGCAAGAAAACTATACAGCTCTGAACATAAGGACATTTTCAACCATAAGCCTGTGCTAATACTTCTTTGAAGTCATATTTTTAAGAACTAAATCACCTTACATTAATGAAATGTGTGAGAGCACTTATAACACCGTCATTTGATCTTCCACAGGCTTATCTTAGTGATACATCCATAAAGACATGAAACACAAGAACAATGCAAGGATGACAAAGAAAAGTAAAGTTGCATATTGAACAAATATCTTAAAGAAGAATATCAGTTCAAACCAGGAGATTCCAAAGATGTTTCTAGTTGAATCGATTTACATAATTTGTTTCGAGCTTGTTTCTCAAGTTCAATCACATAATGGAACAACTTTTCCGTATTTTTCAGATCACAACTTGATTACTTCAACAGAATCTACCAAGCCATTATCCAAGATAAGTACTTTATAGAATTTGTAATTATATATAAATAACACCACATCGTTAGGAACATAATGAGTTCGACATGTGTGAACACGCTGGTAACTGGTCATTAATTTTTAGTACATTCTCTTTTTAAATAAAATACATCATAGGTTCCTCAAGAAAATGGCAATATAACTTTAGCTTGTGCTTAGCTCCCATGGAAAACTAGGTCTTGTTTTCTTAACAGGTGAAAACCCCAAAAGTTGATCAATATCTTCTACATCTTAGCATTGGTGACAGACCTGTTCATCATGTACATGGGGAAGATAAGAAACCAATACCATTGCAATTGATTCTACCCCATAAGCAAGAATCGCTACCCAACCGACTCAAGTGAAAACAGCAAGCATATTAGAACTCTCCAACTGCACTGTCTAAGCAATACACATTCATAAAGTGGATCATCACCAGTTCCACTATCTTATCATGCACAATCTGAACACCTAATTCAAAACACATCCATCTATTTACCACACGAAATTCAAGATTAAACTCAAACCTCCTACTTGTAATTACTATTTAGCAAAGCACTTTCCTGTGAAAAGCTAAGTCTGAAAGCTCGCATATCAACTCAAGTCAACAAGAAGATGAGCAAACATCCAAGGTTCCAATCAATACCTCTTACATTCGCGCATCTTATCGGTAAGCTCCTCCAGCTGCCTGCTTTGCCGGGTGGAGTCCTTAATTTTTTCCAATTTTTGGAATCCATTCCTTCACAATGCAATCAATAATAATCAATACATCAAATGCTTAAAAAAAATGCACAACAGTTCTATTTCAATACCTTTTGGCAACAAAAGGTTCAACAAACACGTATACCCCACGATACAAAATGTCAGACATCTATTTACATTTCAGAAAATCAATCAGACAGGGGAAAATTTTTATAGAAAAACGAAAGCTTACGATAGAGCTCGAAATATATCTTGAATCTGGCCCTCGATCTCCGCGAGCTCTTCGCTCACCATCTTGTCCAGGGAGTCAAGAACCGGAATGCGAGTCGGAGATCTTCAAAGACAAAATTCCACCGTAAAAATAGACGTTGAAATTATCACTCCGATAAAAAAACAACGTCAAGATGGATCAAAACGGGCGCATCAACGGCGGAAGAGTTTGAATTTGGAGCAATGTGGTTGTGGAGGTGGGTGTTGGGATGGATCTGATTGGAAATTTTGGGGGAGGAGGTGAGAGGGACAGAGAGGGAGACGGCCTCTGCTATGAGCTGGCGGTCTCATGATTTACAAACATTTCTGCCATTGTTTAAACTCAAAAAAATAATCCAAAAATAAACAAATAATAATAATATTTAATCCCATTTGTTGAGAGTCATGGCGTTTCGCTGGGGTTATGGTTATGGAGGGAAACAGCAGCTTCTCACTTGTCACTATTACTTAATTTAGATTTCCAGTCCTATTCTGCCTACGTTTCTCTTTGTGATTGACCGGTAATAATTAATTAAAAACCTGGTCTCCTGTGCGGCAAGTTCTAATTAACATTATCTTATGTTAATTAATTTAAATAATATAATTAATTCTATGATTGTATGAATTACTCACCATTTGGGCCGTGGCTTCGCGAAAATGAAAGAAAAGGCAAGCAACCGAAGGGCGAAGGTCACCTTCCTATCTTAATCTTCACTCTTACCTTTACGCCCAACTCCTGCTGCCTACTTGCGGTTGATTATGTAGTGCATGGAGCTAGATTGGGGTTCAAATTGGTTGGGCTTAATCAATTTAATTTTAATGTTTAAAGTAATCGGCTCAATTATAAGCTAATTGGCGGACACAAAATGGGTCCGGGTTGCTAATAAAAATCGGCCCATCAATTGGGCCAAGTATAGCTAGTTTGGGCCCCTAAATTTGGGTCACTTTTGTTTCTAAATTGGGCCATAACTCAACCCATTATTGATCAAATAAGATGATGGGCTGCAGCTCGGCCTATGCACATGCCCGATAATTAAGTTGACTCACTCTTAAATTCTTAAGAAAACATAAGTACATTCTCACACATAAGCATTTTGGAAAAATTCAAACACTTAGCATATAAAATGCACACCTAATCATACTCATGCAATGCTTGGATTCTAAATCAAAATTTAAATTTAAATTCAAACTTCAAATTTATTGTTAACCTTAAATAATAAATTATATTATTGTATTCTCGGTTTCTTGATAAAGCAATTTAATGTGCATCGAAGGCCTTCTTTTTAAGAAATTCTTTAATTTACCCCGACTTTTCAGGATTAGGGATCTATTTTGGCATTACTCTATTCCAATTAAATCACTGATCATGAGGTAGAAATTCAGGGTGTCACACATACATATAATATATTTAATTGCGCTATTATTTTATTTTATTTTATTTTTATTTTCAAAAATAATATTTTTAATTTTTCTCCTATTTGGTGGAAACATTATTTTTCATCTGTGAAATTAAAGAAGAAACACATCATTCACGTTGAAGGGAATAAGTAAAAAAAATGATCACGTGACGATGATTATTATAGTTGCACAATATCTATATATTATAATTGTAACTAAATTATAAGTATGTAATAGTTAGTTACGAGCAAGTGCATATTTTCACTGAGGTTTACAAAATTTATAATCATTGTTAGTTTTCCTGTCGTCATCTAATGACACGCAGCGGAATAATAGACAGGAAATAGATCTAGATTCATAATTGAGTTCGTGAGTTGAGCATATAATCACACAACAGTTAGGAAGACTTACTTGTTGTGTAGTTTGATTTCCACGTTCAATCGAATCCGGCTTCCTGCAGGTGAATCCACTACTTTCGGTATCCACGTGCATGCCAATCCGATGCAGGAACAATTCCCGGTACACAGTTCAATCAGAGAAAGCTAGGAAATCTCTGATTGAACTTACGTATTATTTTGGTGACAAAAGAAATCAAATCTCAAAAGAAATCAGTTCTCACGTTCTAAACGTGACAGAACTGAGAATTAACTTGTGTCTCTCTTTCTCTACAATACAGAGAAATATATATTAAATGCTCCATGGGCCCCAGGCTATGGGCTTATAATCTTTTGTCTGCATTAATTAATTAATGGTCAAACCTTAATTAATTAAAGCCCAATATCCTAATATAGTCCATATATCTTTCAATCATGTCGTTTTTCTATAACTTTCATTTTCCGTGTGTTAGTTTTTTCAAATTATTATGCGCTATAATTTTATAAAAATATAACTGTATTTCTATTACATAAGTAAAATAATAAAATTCAAATTTAACGTAATTCTTGTTACTAATTATGAAAGGGAAATGTGAATTAGGTCTTCATCATAATAGATAAATTTTATTATTATTATACTCGGAGGCTTAGAAAGGTGAGGTGAACAAACATAGAGTTGGTGTTCGACATCCAAGTACGCCTTCACCATTCCACTTCAATAATGGCATGATCTTTCTAGCATATATGTTCAAAGCCCCTCCCTCCATTTAGTTGTGACATTGTCCCTATTCTATCAATCCAACTGGAGAATGAGAAAGCAGCTTGCCAACATTAAGATGAACAAGAGAAGGGGTTTAAAACTAGCTGGAAGAAAAGGAGAGTGATGTTCCTCTTTCTATCTTCATTTTTCAATAGAGAAATGAAAGTTTTCTTGATTCGTGTATATTTTCGTTAAAATTACTTGTTGTGAAGATTAACTTAAGAGATGATAGACGTACAAAAAGGTATGAAATAATAATAACTTTAGAAATTGATGTACTATGTATCTTTGATAATATAATGGGTTAATCATGGCTTTTATCCCAATTTTCAGTATTTTTGAAAAAAAGCTCGGGCATCGCACGGGAGGGCATATTAGTCATAACTAAATTCAAACACAAACCTATTTTAGATGTTACTCACCAAGTAATTCTTCACATAAATAAAAAGTTAGAATTAACACCCTGCCCCATTTTTTTTGTATTATTTACTAAACCTCTTATTCAATTCTTTACTAAATGATTCATCACTTTTACTTTTTTATTTCAAATAATATGTTCTATGGTTATACTCAAGTTTGCACCGAAATAAATTCGGATCGATTATTTCAAATACAGTAATAATTAATTCATATAAAGTGATGAGACAACAAAACACTTAGGCCCCGTTCTGTAGACAAGTTAAGGCAAGATATAGATAACTTATCTTGTTTCAATAGTGTTATTTTGCTGTTT
>JAYDZE010574990.1:0-11581 GCA_034509125.1 Monilaria moniliformis
ATTCCTATATGCTTTTTATTGCGTTCTAGTTGTAGGATTTGCATGAAAATTAATTGGTAATTGATTCCCATATTATTACTAGAAAGATCCCGGGTAGGGGATTCCTTCAATGGAATATTTAAACCCCAACAACATCCATACAGCCCGAGCCGGGTACTCCTGAGCCACCTCACCCTCAAGAGGATGAACATGACGTAAATACATTAAGTTTACTTATGTTTTTAAAATTTTGTTATTATTTTTCAAACTGACTGACTATGCATTGATGTGCAGGTTGTATCTTTCTAAAGTCGCATGCGGTTTGTGCCAAGATTCTTTCAAGAAAGGTGTGGACCCGTTGGTATATCGCTTGAAGACTATTTCCAACGAATACTTGGAAATTTATTGGAGGAGTTCAAGGTAATTGCATTTTATATTTTAAATTAATATTTCATTTTATATTATTAAAGTTGTTTTCTTATTCTTATTTTTTCCAGAAAAAGCAAATTTCAAGGGTTTTCCTGAAGGCATAATAAAGTACATTGGACTATCAAAAAAAGGCCAAATATTAAAAAGAAAAGTTGATGATAAAAAAAGTCCACCACTCATTTACACATTTTGCTCACTGCAGAAAATAAAACTAAAATGCAGCTGCAGAAACTAAAACTTAAATAAAACTAAATACTGTTTCTCGAAATATGGACAAATGGTAGTTTAACTTCGAAAGAAGCACTTCATGAAGCCCACCACTTTATCATGTCACTTTTTCTGGCTCTCCATAGAAAGCGGTCAAGTCTATCCTTCTTCTTGTCTTGAACTTGGCCTGTTTCTGTCTTGTTTTGCCGTTTTTTTTTTTTACCATCACAATATCTTTCTCTTAATTAGCCTATTCTTGACTAAGGAGAATCGTTGCTGTGGGTTAAGAAATGCATTAGATATAGAGATTACATCAACCAATTCAAGAAGAAGATGAAGAAACCCCTTCATTTCACCGACGAGATGTGGGAGCTCTACACAACTAGTTGGAAGAAGCCCGAAGTCGTAGAAGCTTCCACGAGGTGTTCTAGCAACCGGAAACAAGGACTTCAGAAGGTCCCCGCCACACACAGTGGCAGCTCAATTTCGTTCGTCGAGACAACAGAAAAGATGATAATATAACTTTTTTCTAATTTTTTTCTTTTATTGTTTTTAATTCTTCTTTATATTTATTTTTTAAATTTTTTTCAGGCAAAAGACAACTTAGGGAAGCGCCCAACGTTTTGGAAAGTCTTCCAAAAGGCTCACAAGTTTAAGATAAAGAACGATTTTCGAGGAATGATGTGTTTCCAGGGTGCGATGGAAATTGAGGTAAATATAGACTTCTAATTTAAATTCATTACTAATTTATAATTGAAATAATGTAATATTTTTTTTTCAAAGGAATAAGTAATGAAAGTCACAAAAGATAGACGGGCTGAGGGGGAAGAGAACCCCGATCTCGATCCATTTTCTTCCAGATTGTCGGGAAGCTGAAAAGGAGAAGACAAATACCTGGAGCGGGACAAGCGACGAGCCTCTTCTTTCCAAATGTTACAGTCTTGTCCAGATCAGATGCCCAGTTTCCCAAAGTCGACTCTAGCAATGTCGATGAGGTAGTGGAGCGACGAGTTCAGAAAGTCCAAGAGCAATTGCGACCGAAAACGAGGCCCCCAAGAAAAGGATGGAAGAATCAGAGATATGCGTTGCAGCGGCCGATGAGCGAGTCCTGATGATGGCTGAGTAGATAAACCAATTCTTCCAACAAATGGTAAAAATGTAGAATTTTAGGAATTAAACTTGTGATTGTAATTAAATATTATTTTAAGTAATTAAAAATATTATCAAATTTTATTTTAGATGTGTATTACATTGTTAATTTAAATTTGATTGTTAATTGATTTTTAAATTATATAAAAAACCTGAATGAAGAAAACGTACCGAGAACAACAGGTGCTCGGAAAACTCAAACGTGGAGTAACACTATTGAGCACCACGATTGCTCGGTAAGTTGTTTGTGGAATTACCGAGCACTCAATTTTCTCGCCAATTATGTACATTACCAACCACCATTGCGTGCTCGGTAACATCGTCTCACCGACGTTATAAGTTACCAAGCACAGGGGTGCTCGGTAATCTTACTTCACTCGTCGTCCCTACATTCTCATAGACTACCATCCGTCGAATGTGCTCGGTAAGTTGTCGTGTCTTGTCGTCTCTACTTTGTTGTAATATACCAAGCACTATTCCGTACTCGATAGGTAAATAACATTGTGATCGATAATTTAGCGATGAGCCTAGTATCGAGCAAATATGTGCTCGGAAGGTTCTCGTTAAGCTAACATTACAAAGCACTATGACCACTTTTATGACTAAAATGGTGTTTCGTAATCACCATTTTTTTTTGTAGTGTAGCCCGAACTTTGACTTGTTTTTCAATGCCTTAAGCCTTCGGCATGCCAGCATATCAATTCCAAGAATTCGATCTAATGTCATTTTTAAAAATTTATTGAAAGGTTAGTTTTTCATTTTTATTTTTATTTTTTTCGAAGGTCAATTCAATTCCTATGTCAAGTATTTAGGCTTATAAGAAAGAATTAAGTTTCTTTCGAGTAATTTGATTGGTTAAGTAATATGTGGTGACATAATGTGTCCTAAAATAACTACTTTACGCATCTTTTTTGACTTTGATAACTACTTTACATATTTAAGAAAAAGGTATATATTACCCTTCTAACGTGACAGTGTTGACACTATCATAACTCAAAATTTGTTGTTTCAAATAATATCTCGAAGTATCATAATTTTGAGAAATAATTATTTGTCATAATAGGATTTAATCAATAATTTTATATTATTTGAATTATTTTTTAAAATTAGTAATAATTTGTGTAAAGATTTTGTTACCCTCTAACTATTTTAGGTTAAAGATTACAATAAGATTTAATTTTTAAATTTGAAAAGACAAATCTAATTTATTAAATAATTAATTCAACTAATCATCTTATAATTATTAAAATTATTTATGTATTATATTATTTAAGATTTAAATAACTATACTACTTCGGCTAGTGGAAAATCCACCTGAGCTTTAGTATGTATTATATAAATTTGTTCATACTATATACGACATCATAGGCAGGAATACATAATATAGTACATAATTAATATATATTAATTAACAAACGTATTGAATTATTAATTATCATAATTTCACCATTATATCATAATTAAAATTATAATACATTTAATCAAATATAATAAATAAATATTTTATACGATATAAGGCATTTCAGTTAAAATTTATATATTAGTCCTTATTCTATTTTTCTTGAAATAAATTAGCCTTAAATTGCATTGAGACACATGTAAATAAAGTAATATTCATGTGTAATCCGTAATAAATAGAAAATATACAACTTTCTTCAATATTTTATACATACAATGATACAAATACACTTGTCTACAAAAGAGTAACATATATATTATTCAATTTTCTAGTTTGAGTAGGAAAGAAATTATAGTTCATAGTACTTTTTGGATGATAATATTGAATTAAATTTGACTTCCATAATTTTAGAGATTGATTGTTATTGTTAATTAATTTATTTATGTATAAAATAGCATAATGGTATATTAGTCAAAATATAAAATATAATTATGAGAAGGGCCATGATTTTGAGACATAATATTTTTTCCGTAATAGAATTTAATTAGTAATTTTGCATTATTTTATATTTTTGATTATTTTTATAATTTATAATATTTTGTGTATAGACCTTCTTACTCTCAAACTATTATAGATTAAAGATTTCAATAAGATTTAACTTTTAATTTTAAAAAAAAGAAGCTAAATTTAATCTCTTTCATAATTAATTCAACTAATCATCCTATAACTATGAAAATCACTTAAGCATCATATTAATTAAGATTTAAATGATATTTGTATTATATCATTTAAGTTTTCTTCTTGGAGTTTCTGAGGTATTTTTTCATGATAAAAATGGAACAAAATTATTCTTCCATTGAAACGTAACTCTCTTGCAGTATATCCGGTTTGGCCCTTTGGTATTTCAATAGCCTTTTTTCGAGCGAAGAAGAAGCGGTTTGCATTATTTGAGAAATTTTGAGTTGTCGTTTCTTTCTAATAATGTATATGAATGTTCTTGTATTAATGTCCATAATAATGACGATTGACATTATTATCTATATATTTATGGATATAAATGATTTTTTTGAGGATATCAAGTTAAATTTGATTTTCAAAATTATAGGAATTAACTGTTATTGTTAATTAATTTATTTTTATCTCTATACATTAATCAAAACATAAAATATAATTATAAAAAGTAAAAATACGAGTACTTAACATAGAAACATTATGACACAAAATCATTTCTCTTATGAGAAATAAAAACAGATGTATTTGGCAAAAAAAATATTATGTGAAAAAATTATTTCTTTATTCACAATTGGTGTGAAAGAATATTAGAGTTGGATTATTATTGGTGAACAAGCCGGATAATGGGATTTGGGACCCCCCCCCCACATGTGAAAGTGAAATGGACCTTCCATGCGGATCCGAATATGTCTAATCCAAACCCTACTATATAGGATCCGTATCAATCAAGCCAAATATTGAAACATGCCCAATATATTTGATGCCACTAATTTTCTTCATAAAATTCTCAATTTTATTCTCCTCTTTAACATTATTCTTCACTGTTGATCGAATCGAATTTCAGTTCCGATGCCTGATTTAGATAGAGTCTTAGATTTATTTTAATAGTTGAGTGTATTTTGATTCATGTAATTCGGATAGAGTTGTGTTCTCATTGATATGTTGAACAAACTTATATTAATTAGCACTTTAGTAATTAAGCACCCTTTTGTATAAATGTCACACTAGCCATCTTTCGAAACGCGTTGAACGTGAAGACAACGAGGAAGAAATATCAATAATTAATAAGGAGCAATGCGTGATATTGTCAAGTGCAAACCGTAAAATATATACTATGGAACCCAAATTAAGAGTTCAACTGTCAAGATCTTATAAAATTAATATTTCAAATTGATTTATGTAAATTAATTTAATTATCTACCTAAAATACATTTTGCAGATAATTAAATAAAATTAAACGAGCCCTAAAATCCTCATAGAGTTCAATTAATTTACTTTTACGAGCAGAACATTCGATCTGCAAATTGTTGTAGATTGTTGCAATTCTTGTTGGGGTTTTAAATATTCAATTGAAGGAATCCCCTAACCCGGATCTACTAGATTAATATAAGAAATTCTTTTATGCAATTAATTATTCCTACTTTATACTAGAACGCAAGTAAGCTTGCTTTAGAGGAATATTAAATCCGAAAACATGCTTCTAGTTGGTTATTCGATTTTTACATCTTTGATCTGTTACCTTGGAACTTGTAATATTTTTTCTACTCATAGGTTTGAATATTGTGGTGGAACAACTTCTATCAAACCTATAGGACTTGAAATATAATGAAGAGATCAATAAACTAGGTTTGAAACCTAGCGATTTTCGAAAATTGTGTAGTGTGTGTGTAGTGTAATTTTCGAAATCCTCACTTAGGTTTAGGTTAAGTGATTACTCTTCATTCATTTTTCCTATATATAGAGTCTTGGTGGGCAAGATTAGGGATCCAAGAAAAATTGGATTTGGCCTCCATGTTGGGCTCTCACTAATTAAATTGAGTCCCAATTTAATATAAGCCCCAACAGAATATTAATTTGTACCACTATAGAAATTAATATTGGGTTACCCGTCCAAATCCAAATTACAGAGAATCTGGGTTTCCTTTTTAATTAATTTATTTCCCATATTTAAAATTCTAATATCCATTAATTAATTTAAACATGCTGCTGATTTTAATTAATTAATATCTTTTACCAAGAGTGTTCTTCTTTTGCAAGAAACCGACTGAGCAACCTTCAGTGATAACCTGATCACCACTCATTTTATAATGCAAAAGCCTTAGACCATTTGCTTAATCATAATGATTTATATTATAAATTATATGAAAAGCAAAAACAATGTGACAAAATAATAATCTTCTCATAAATTTGAGAAATAAGGTTTTACAAGTACAAAGCAGCTCAAAAGCTTGATTTTCAATATATACCCTAACAATTCTTGTTACTCCACCAACAATTCAATAGTAGAAATCTTCTAGTTTATTCTCTCCTACAACTCGACTATTGGGTGGACATTAACTAACGAGCCTAATAACCTGGGGGGGGAGGAGAAACACAGACAAAAATGAAGCACAATTTCGGCACTCTCTATATAGGAGAAAATGATAATTTCAGATCTCACACAAACAATGTTATGTGCCCATACCCCTTTCTTGTATGGATTTTAGGCTCAGTTAGAGATTTCTAGGAGGATTAGAACTTTGCCTCCTAATGGGCTTCATTTTATTAAGTTGAGCATAATTTAATTAAATCCATTAATATTTATTCACTCCACTACATAATTATTATTGCACTGCATGCCCTGCTTCATATCACGAATATGACTCTTATTTATTAATTATTTTTCGTGTTTAAGGTATCGAATATCCATTAATTAATTTAATCATGCTGACAACTATAATTAATTAATATATCTTTCAAGAGTGGAATAACTCAATTTTTTTATTATTATAATGGAAATTAAATCCAACTTGCCAGTTTTATATAATAATCATTTTCGAGCTCGTTAAGGGGATATCATCAGCTTGAACTCACTCGAGACACGATTTTATGTAATAACATTCCAACATTTCTTGCAAACCAATCACCACTACCCCACTGTACCAAGGTGTTGGCTTATAAAAAAATCCACACTTTCTGATATATCAAAGTAGTGCATGATCAGCCACATATATTCAACATTATCCACATAAATTGAGAAATAACAGTCTCCAATACCTTGCTCTTCACTATCAACATAGAATAACTTATCTATCTGTGAATAACATTTCAATACAATAACTGCACCAGTATTACCTGTCAGCTAAGATAAGCACAACATTGGACTAATACCATAGTCTTTCACAATAGATTGTCTAGATTTATCTAGGATGTGAACTTACTTAGTCTACAAGGAACTAACTGAGTAATCTTCTGTGATATTGGACCTATAAAATAATTTACAATGTAAAAGATGGACTTATTTGCACATAATATAAACAACAGAATATAAAAGACAAAACCAGTGACAAAATAACTTTATTCTCATTTATAAAAAAATAAAAAATTTAAAATACAAAGAAGTTCTAAATCATGCTTTTAGAACACAAATCCTAACAGTCTTCCACATATAATCAAAAACATGTTTTCAAGTATACCCTTATCTATATTCTCTCCCAATTATACTTCAAGTAATTCCTTGATGCATTCCCTCTCATTCATTCCACATGACAGGTAAACGTCGTGCCGGGCAGGCTCTTTGGAAGGTGATCCGTTAGGTTGTGCTCGGATGCAATTTGGACCACCACGGTCTTGCATCTTCTCACGATATCTTTGATGATATTATACTTTCTCTTAATGTGCTAGCTAATCTTGTTAGCCCATGATTCTTTTGAATTTGCCACTGCACAATAGACTGTAATACTCTTTTGCATATTCGGAACTAGTTTTAAATCCATTAGAAAGTTTTCGAGCCAAACAATTTCCTTAGCAGCCTCTGAAGCGGCTACATGTTCAACCTCCATGGTGGAGTTCGCGATGCATTTCTACTTCACACACTTCCATGTCACAGCTCTACCTCCTAAGGTAAACACATATCCAGAGGTTGATGTCCTTAAGTCCCGATCAGTTTGGAAAACATGAACTCCCATTGGACACAGTGTGTCTGATTAGTAAACTAACATATACTCCTTAGTCATTATCAAGTACTTGAGTATGTTGTTACGGTAGTCTAGTGTTTCTTTCCTAGATTGGACTTATATCTTGTTACTATGTCAACGACAAAGCACATATTGGGCCTAGTACCTATCATAGCATACATGAGACTTTCCACTGCCGTGGCATATGGAATCCCTCTTATTTCCTCTATCTTTGGGCATGTCTCTTGAGACATGGTGATTCCATGCCAAAAAAGGTAAGAACGATTTCTTAGAATCCTGCATACTAAAACTTATAAGCACATTGTCGATGTAGGATTCTTGAGATAATTAAATGATACTCTTCTTGTGATCGCGCATCACTTTGATCCCAAGAATATATCCAGCCTCTTTCATATCCTTCATCTTGAACTGAGTGGGTAACCATGCCCTTACGTTTGACAACACCTTTTGGATGTTGTCAATCATTAGGATGTTGTCTATGTATAATACTAAGAACAATATTGTATTTCCATCGCACTTCTTGCACACATAAATTTTGTCAGCACTGCTCAAATTAATAGGATTTGACCACCTGATTGAAACAAAGATTCCATTACCGTAAAACTTGCTTAAGTCCATAAATGGACTTCTTAAATTTCTACACAATGTGTTCCTTTACTTTAACTGAAAATCTTTCGTGTTGTTCCGTGTACATGGTCTTCTCAAAATTTTCATTAAGGAAAACAATATTGACATCTATCTGTCTTACTTTTCAATCCGTATAGGATGCTATAGATAAGAGAATTCAGATCGATTTAACCATAGCCACAAGCGAAAAGATTTCAACATAATCAATGCCCTCATTCTGAGTGTACTCTTCAAAACCAGTTTAGCCTTGAAATCTATAACTATCCAGTCGAGTCAACTTTTATACTTGTTCACCCATTTACTCATATGGCTGTAAAACCTTTAGGAAGGACTACAATATCGTAAACTTCTTTGTCTGCAATGGGTTACAGTTCGGACAATATCCATTCTTTCCAAGAATGACTATCCTTATCTTGCATAACCGCTTTGTAGTTCCAGGGACTCGGTTCTTCTAGACCAGAAACTGAATTTGAGGATTCTCCAAAGCACAAGAAATTTGAGGCTGTCTCACAACCATCTCACTACGATGAGGCTCTACAATATGTGTGTAACAATAGATGATGATGGTGCCAATTCTTGTGGTGCCATCACTTGGATATTTGGCATAGTGGTAGCGCTCATTTTCTCTTGAGGTGCCACACTGGTGGAGTGTTGGTCTTTCGCGTAGGCTTTTTCCAAAAATCAAGCATTGACACTAACAATGACCTTACGATCTCGAAGACTATTAAATACCCACCATTCCATTTCCTTGGGATACCCTATGAGCAAACACACATCAATACGAGATGTCCATTTATCAGCATCCATTTCCAACACATGTGCCAGACTACCACAATCCTTGAGATGTCTTAGACTGGTCTTGCGTCTAATCCACAACTCACATGGAGTCTTAGCTACTGACTTGGACAGTACCAAGTTCAATTTGTAAACCATTGTTTCCAGCGCATGTCCCCAAAATGAAATAGGTAATTGAGCATAACTCATGATAGTCTAACCATCTCTAAAAGGAATATATTTCTTTTCTCGACTACACCATTATATTTAGAAGTACCAAGTGCAGTCAGTTGTGATTCAATTCCCTTTTTTGATAAGTGGGCCCTCAACTTGCTTTCATGATCAGATCGTTGGTATTTATAGTCTTACCATGGCACATCTCCACAAGTGCATTGAATTCCTTGAATTTTTCAAATGATTCTGACTTGTACTGCATCAAATAGACATATCCATACCAGGAGTAATCAAATAAAAGTGATGAAATATTGCACACATTCCTTAGCTTGACTTAACATGGATCCATGTACGTTAGAACAAATGAGATCCAACACTTAGCGGCCATATTCTCCTTGACCTTAAAAGGCCTCCAAGTCATTTTACCTTCCAAGTAGGATTCGCAATTTGTAAAGTTTTCTACTTTTAGATCCTCCAATAGGTCGAGGTCCACCTAGTTTTGGATCCTCCTAAGGTTAATAATATGACCTAACTTTAGGTGTTACATGTAGGTTTCATTCATTGAGTAAGACGAAAATTACATTTTCTTAGAGTTAGTTGACAAGTTATACTATAAGTTTGTTTGTGGTACAAGTTGTGCATTGGTTAAAGTATATAAGTTGTTTACCGTCGTGCCAGAACTAATAAAAGAGTTATATCCATCCTTAATAAATTTAGAAACTGAAATATAATTCTTTTTAAAACTAGGCATGAGCAAAACATCTCATAAAATAAAACCTTATCGCAAAAAGCTAAATGCACAACTCCCACTGCAACAGCCGCCACTCTCGTGGCAACGCCTAATGAGATGATAATATCCTCCTCATGTAGTGCTCTTGTTTCATGAAACGCCTACGAATCAAAACAAACATGATCAGTGACTCAAGTGTCTACTACCCACAAATGAGTAAAACTAGCCGCAAAACATGATTCCACTACTAGATCGTGAGACATACCTTGACTATTTCATCTCTTCTTTAGAAACAGACAATCACTCTTCTAATATCCTTTCTCATCGCACTTGAAGCATTTTTCAATTTGCTTCTTCTTCTTGTTGTTGACCTTTTTCTCCATTCTTTGTCTTTGTCTCTGGAGCTTGAGCAGAAGGCCCATTGCCCTTCTTCTTACCCTACTTGCCCTTTTAAGGCGGGTTAGATGGCCGGGCTGCTATCAAGGCCTCACGAGTTTGCTGTTAGACCCTCCCCCGACTACATCATTTCAACTTTTTCTTCAATATGTGGAATTTTGAGAATAATTGAGTATGAATCATAAGCCAGGTCACAATTATGTGACTCTAACGATGTCATTTTGGGACGAAATCTCACTCTTCGCCATCCTACCAATATTCGCTTCGTGGAGCCATCGTCGTTGTTGGAATTCTCTAATATCCGTCCAGGCTACTTCCTCTTTAGAGCTACAACAGGAGACCAAAGATAATTGGTTCAATATTTTGATAGTAAACCAGAATCAGCTTGGGACAGCAAGCTATGGAAATCATGGAAATCATGGTACATGCTGCAAAACCAAAAAACACATGAAACTTCAAGAAAATCCATAAAAATAAATTCTTCCGACAACTTCAAAATTGAATAGACATTGATTTTGTAATTATTTTAAAAATCAATAAGTTTAGATTTAATCCATTCATTTGGATGTTACGTATCAATGGCAATCTATCCAAAATTGAATGCGATACAAATAATTATTTGAATTAAAAGATTGGACCGAAGATACAAAATACGAGGATTCAATGTAGGTTGGTCGATTTTTGTTAGACGATCAGTTTCCATGAATTATCTTGATTCTTTTAAATGATATTATGTTTTTATTTGAATTTTGAACACATCGCGAGCAATATTACATATATATCACGTGGGTATATATCCAAATCTTGACATATATATATTTCCCAACATCTGAATCCAAGAAAAGTCCAACATAAGTGGGCCTCTGAGTAAAACTCGACCCACAAGAAGTTCGACCCAGAGATAAGCAGCTCGGCCAAACCAAGGAAGGCTTCTAGAAGGTAGAAGCTCGGTTATAACTGCCCACTACCTCCACTACTTCCTCAACCGCTGCCCACGATCTCTATAACCGTCAAACAGCAATAAAGGCT
>JAYDZE010575001.1:0-11580 GCA_034509125.1 Monilaria moniliformis
TCAGAAGAGAGCAGGTGTCTCCCGGAGGAGTTTGTTGACATCATGCGGATGGCTAGACAAAATATGCTAGTAGGAGTTTTCCATATGTACCGAAGTGCCAATCGGGCAGCGCATTGTTTAGCGCAATTCGCTCGTAACATTTCTTCGAAAGTCACTTGGACGGGGTCTTTTCCCGCATGGCTTTCTGACGTTGTTCATCAAGATTTAATAATATAAGTTTTGTTTTCCTTCAAAAAAAACATATGATAATTATCATTGATTTATGTTACGAGTATCATTATTCTTCGTGATGATTAGCATTGTTCTTGCTGATTGGATTTTGTATCAAAATATTTTACCAGATTTTCATTAGTATATATGATGATTATCAATAGTATATATAATGATTCCTAAATAATTTTATATAATCACGTCTGCAAAATATATATATATATATAACTATTATCATCATGTTATGTGGTATACATCATAAATGGACGAAAACAATAAGGTAAATCATCATATACATATTAATAAATCATTAGATTATTTATGTTATTTTATTATACAATATTATTATAATTGTGCTAATTATGCTAATTTCACATACATACATTTATATCATTAAATCTATAGACTTCTATCATTGTTACTACTAATCAACATCATTATACGTAAATCAATAAAATATGGCTTAAGAAATATGACTGCAATGTATATAAGATATGTTTAACGATTTTTCTATGAATATACCATTTATACTATATAGAATCAAATCTTGTCATATCATAAAAAAATCTTACATAATAATATAAATAATGATAATAACTGCCAATTATAGCACGAAATAATTAAGGAATAGAATCCGTAATTTTCGGTAAATGAAATAATCGCATGGAGTGAAAATTACTCTTAAAACATTTTCTAATTAAAAATGGAAAAAACAATGACAAATGGCTTAAATCTAGACAGTTAGATTAACATATATATAAAATGGTCTTAGTTATGTAATTAGAAATGGTTCGAATTTGAACGCAACTCTCTATATATATATAAACGATGTGAAATCAAGGTATGTTATTCCCTTAAAAATGGTTTGAAAATTATCAATATAATATTGTTGTTTAAATACATTACCTCAATTTTTCAGAAGGAAAAGAAAAGGAAAAAAAAATTATAACTTCACGACGCAAACATAATCTGGTAATATGTGACGCAATGATTTAGGTTATTTAACTTGACAAAAGCATCCATGGAAATCGTGGCAACTTCTTTATCCTTTTTATTTTTCTTTCTGAATATATATTTAATTCAAATTACAATTTGCAAAAATATATTAGACCAACAAAATAACATCTCGTATAAAATTTCAAACAATTAGATATACAATTAGCAAGAAATTCATGTAAATAGCTAATGGATCAAAATTCCTTGTACACATTATCATACATTTATTATGAAAGTTTCATCAATAGCATTGTGAATTTGTGATCACGATTTTCTTCATTTTCTATAATTTTTGATTCAACCAAAATTGAATTATTCGATGTTATATAAGACTTCTAGAATTAATTTTCGTATATCGTGATCAATTTTTATTGAAAATTAAAATTTTAAAAATTAATATTATTTAATTACGAACTTCTAGAATTTTCTCACTTGTGCATATCTTGCTATATATTTTGAAAAAATAATCGTTTAATTTAGCAATTAATCATTGATCATCACTATTTTGAAAAGTTAACTTTCTCATGATTAATTTCATTTTCATATTAATTAATTATATTAATATTTTATAATTTATATAATCTGAACTTCCGACATGAGACTCTCTAAAATGAATAAATTATACTCGCGCGTGTCCATCAGATTGTCTGACATTATACTTATCGAAAGTAAAAAACTAGGACGAGTTCATTACACCGTGTGACATAAAACTCTTACAAATAAAAGAACTATCTCCATAAGATTGTCTGATACGAGACACTTTAAAATGTAAAAATTATTCACACACGATCGTCAAACTGTCTGATACGAAAGCCTCCAAAAGAAAAAGAAAAAGAAAAACTACTCACACTTCGAACTTGCGATCGTAAGGGGAGCACATGATGGGCCAACGCTTTTTGGAAACACGCTTTCGCAACTCAACCGAAAATACAAGCGCATAAAACATGTGATTTGGTCCCCCAAGAGTCGGGTTTAGCTCGTGACTCAATATTTTCATATATTCATCGACTTAATAATTGAATAACATGTCAACGTCGCATTTCATTAAAAATAAATATAACTTTCATGGCATTTTGGAGCAAGAGTAATCACTTTTCATGAGCACTCTTTTGAAAGAACCACTCACGTTTTATACATATTATTATTACTATTTTTATTTTAATTCCGATATTTTGAAATTATTAGTGATATAATTAATTTTATAAATTACATACAAATTAAAATTCGATTAACTTTTTTCTTTTAATTTCAAATAAATGAATAAAAAGAACAAATCGATTTCTGATTATGCAATTTAATAATTTTCTTGATGCCAATTTATTTTTTGAGATATTGACATCAAAATAAATATTTTGAACAAAAAAGAAAATAATGTTAACATAATCTAAACATACTCATGAAAAGTGCTCATAGAAGGTGACTGAGATACCATTCCTCTCAAGAGATATAATAATATGTTCATAATAACTTTTGTGGTGTATAAATCCCCAAACTATTTTTTATTTAAATTATATATTATCCATCGTGTCGTAATAATAAATATACGCATATGGCAAGATAATCTTTAATATTGCCATTCTTCATGTCGATCTCAATCTTATCCTTTAATTTAAAACTCTTTTTTGGCTCAATTTGGTAAATAAATTGAGTGTATGGAATATTGCTCAATACATGAGCTTACTATACATATCACAAAACACGTGTATCATGTGTAAGATAATATAAATCAATTAAATTTTATTTTATAGAATATGATTCAATAACATATAATGTGGGTGGTTAATTCTTGTGTCCAACCCTCACTCAATAATCAAAAATACAGATTTTTAATTTACGTGTTTGGTTGTTGGCAAGACATCTTATTTGGGAAAGTATTATAATCCATTTTTATATTTATATGGAAACGTATAAAAGTTCTTAAAATAAGAAACATGGTACAACTTTCCTATAAGTATTTATTTCTCCCAAAAAAAAAACACGTATTTTATTAAAAAAATTAAACAATTGAAAAGCTAACACACATAATCTAATTAGATACCTTAGAAATTAAAGCTTTACCTGTAGAGTATAATGACTATTGGACCATTGGTTTAATATTGAACACGTCAATATTAAAATATAATTATCATAAATATGGTGTTCTGTCTTTAATGAGTTCACATTGCCATATTGAATGTAAGCAAGGGGTGAGCAAAATACCCGAAATCTGAATATCCAAATCGAACCAAATCGAAATTTAAAATTTGATTCGGCTTTTTTCGGATTTCGGTTCTGTCCGGTTTTGATTTTTAGCGAATTTTGGTTTTTCGTTTCGGATATATAAACCGAAAGAAAACTAAATCCAAATTTATATTTATTATTATATTATATATATATAATAATAACTATATATATATATTTATAAGTATATATGAATTTACATTTTTTGGATTTTTGGCTTTTTGGATTTTATTTTTTTTATATAGATATTTTTATGAATTTTCGGTTTTTCAGATTCGGTTTTTCGGATAGTACGGTCGAGTTCAGTTTAATTTTATAAAAAATTTGATTTTTAGGTTCGGTTCAGTTTGGGCAAAAAATCGATTCGAAAACCGAATGTTCGCCCCTAATTCGTGAGTATTATTTGCAACTCCGTACCAAACTTTTAAGGTTGTTTGTAGTTTAGATCCAACATTTAAAGTTAGCAGTAAAGACTCAAATTCAACATTTTTTGCAATTCAGACCTATCTAATTTTGCACAAGATTGGAGTTTTATTTAAAAGTCGATCAAGCTTAAAAATTCAAAACCAATTAAGGGTTGTGATTTTGTTTGTTTGAGTCATCTAGTATTGGAGTTTTATCACAAACGTTCGAAATAATAATTCGTAATATCACAACGCCTACCAACTCCCGCCTTAATTGAATTTCAATATTAAATGAATGTCCAAATCTCATTTTCAATCTCACATAAACATAAATTACAAAAAAATAATATTAAATTTAAGTATCTATTGCTAAATTTCAATTTTTTGGTTCTAGACATAAACCTTAAAAGAAATGTAGCATGGTATTGACAAAATTAACCCTCGTTGCATATGTCTAAGAAAATCTGCATTTTTGGAGTGTGAACACGAACGCAGCTACGTTAGAAAAATGTGGCAATCTGTCCATCCACTGGGCCCCACCTCTCTTATGGTGTGACAGACTTATCCACAATAGTGCTTTCTTTTCTCTATTTTAAATTTTATGTTTGATTAATACATAAAAAGTTATAATTATTATTAATTTTTTTGTCTCTTTGAGGGATAATACATCAAAAGATTAGTTGTTTTCCAATTAACGAATTTATTAATAGGGATTAATGCTATGAGTCAGCATATACGAGTTCATTATTCCACTTCAATAAAGTTAAGATGTTCCATTAAATCTTTATCCCCTAATATATAATTTTTATTGAGATTATTATCCTAATAGAATGTCATCTAAACTGTGTTATTTCATAATTATATTAAAAAAAACTATAAAATATCTCATTTTATCCTTATTTTCAATGCAATTCTTTAATTGTTCAATTTATCCACTTTCTTAGTATACAATTTGTTACATAATAGAAGACATTTATTCAGAAACGGACAATTTGTTATATAATAGAAGACACTTATTTAGAAACCGACAAAATATTATCTAAAAAGGAAGCAAACGTGAAATAGTTGCAGATTTCCCTCGTCATCCCATAAACAAAAAACACAAGATCTATTCATTTACATGTACAAAAACAAGTTTTTCTATAACTTCACTAACCAAAGGAAAGTTAAGAAAAAAAAAAAAACCATCGTTCATCAGCACAACCCCTTTCTATAGTACATCGATCCATCGATCATCGAGTAAGAAAATACACAATCACAAACTAGTTTCACATTTCTCTCTCACCTACATTTGCTTCATCATAAGTCATCTCTTGCAAAAACAAAAACAAAAAAGCCTTCAACGTTAGTCTCACTTGTCCTAAAATATCAACAAAAAGACCATCCTTATCAAAGCTCAACGACGACGCTGCGGCTATGGAAGCGGCTGCTGTTGATGCACGATGGCCTATCTCGTGGGGGGGCTTCATAGACGACAACATAAGGGTGTATGTGTGTGTTAGCCGTGCCGCATTCCCATGAAGTAGTTGAAGTCATGATGTTGGACCCTCAATTGCTTTAGCCAAGAATCAGCCACACTCAAGAGCGACGCCATCCTCTCCCGGTCGAGGCCGTTCTTGTCCGATAGCCACACGTCCCCTTGCATCTTGTAACTTGCCAAACCAAATGGAGGGAGAGAGATGCTTTCCCCTTCCTTTCTTTTCCTCTTCAAATTCTCAACATCATCCCCCAAGTCCATGTCTATCAACATAATTCCCAGAACTTTAAGCATGTGGTTCAAGATAACAGGAAAATGAGACGATGATAGAGTTCATTGTTCATACCTTGAAACGAGGAGGAAAGGGTGTGGTACGTGAGGAAGCACGTTTGCAAGTCTCTAATGGTTCTACCTGTGGGAATGTGATAGATAGGGTACCTAGATTTACACGTGTAATCCATGATTTCTCGATTCCTTATTGGCTCAAATACGCGTAAAATCAATCAAGAATCAATGGATATAATATATACAATACTATAAGTTTAGAATGCTAACCAGGCGACGGCCATCCAACTAGCTGGTGAGAGATCTACACTTCTTAACGACATTAATCCCGGGTGTCTTTGAGCTAAGCTATTAATCTGAGAAGCAAACAATCAAGAAACTCAATACACAAAAGCAAGAAATATTCCTCAACAAGAACACGGAAGTAGAATAAAGAGACGAACGCCTATTATAGACCAAGACGCAAATCAAGAAGGGAAAACCGGTCAAGTACGTTGGTTCGATTTCACAAGTCAGAAAAGCTCACAACTTCTTTACAATATGCCCTAATTATTTGATTCTTCCATATCACATCCAGATAATCTACTTCTCCTTTATTGATTGTTCACCAATATTAAGTAAACCATCAACTTTATCAATTTTATCAAGAGGCGATGATGTCAAAGATGAACTCAAGCTCGTTAAAAGGAGTTACCTTGTCCGTGAGAGGGACCCTTCCGTAGGGGGACGATCTCTCAAAGTACTGAAGGTAAAGATTACCCAATCTCTCATTCTGATGCCACAAATCCTGCTCACATATCCCCTCCTCGGACGAGCACCCATCCCACCTTGACAACTTCTCACTCTCGCTCTCATCACTAAACGAATCACTAAACGAGTCCCTTGTCTCGCTCACGGAATCAGTCTCTTCCCTACACCAAATGCAGTCTCTAATCAAATCAAGAAATGCACATTCAATTCATCTTCAGCTTGGCAATGCCACTCAAAACCAACACAAATTAACTAACATCATCTTCAAACATCAGCAATTACAATGAATTAAACCCTAAAGCAAGAACTCAATCAAATCAAAACCGCAAATCAAGAATGATGATCAGCTCCGTAAATGTGGTTTCTTCACCTCAAGCAGTTTGCAGATGAACTGCTGGTGAAAATCTGGATTGCAGAGAGATAAGGCACGAAGTATTGAATGAGATTTTGGCCGTCATCGGAGACGATCGGAACTCCGGCGCCGTAAGCACTCCATTCATCAAAACTATTCCAAAGATCAGCAAGAACAAAGTAGTCAACTTTTTCCCTTTCCCTTTCCCATGGATGCCATAGCCTATTAAGCTTCCTTGTCTCACTCTACATCAATTAAACCATCAACAAAATAGGGGAATTAAAAAACCCTCATCAATCAATAGCAAAATTGAATTGAAACAACATGTGTAAACATCATAGGAAAATAATGGGAGCTTGAAACAATTTATGTAAATTGGATTTTCGGGATAAAATCAAACCTTTGAGAGAAACTGAGATGGGGCAAGGGGCGTTGTGCAATCCAAGAAGCTTTCGAGGTTTGTTGTCTGCATTGAAACCTTGTCAAAGATCAACATGATTTCCCTTCAACACGGCGAGATGATTGATTAAGAGAGAGAATTTGGCTGTGATTCTCTCTCCTAACTCTTTTTGAAAGCTGGCACAGAAGGGAGGGAGAAAAACAGAGGAAGGGAAAAACCAAAAGGATTTTACCAGGAGAGGAAGAGAGAAATTGACGGGATTTTCCTTCCTTCTCTTTCTATCTATGTGAGAGGAGAGAGAGAAAATTGGTCTTAAGAAACAAAGATTACTACCCTTTGACGTTTGGACAAACCATTAGGCATTAGCATAAACCGCAAGTCTTTATCAAAATTTCCATTTATTTTTTATTTATTTTTTTATTTATTTTTTGCAAAATTCAATCTTTCAACAAGATTTCTGATCACCGGAAAAGCCGGGCTCCGATCAGATTTCAGCAAAACCCCAAAATTTCCAATCTTTTTCTCTCCCCAAAGCCCGGTTTTTTTTTCTTCAAATAGAACAAATTAAAATCTCACCCATCAAATTTATGGAAAAAACCCACAAACCCAAAATTCAAAATCCCCAATCAAAGATCAAAACCAATTCACATTTCTAAATTTTTTCCAAGCTTTTCTGGGAAAATAACATGCAGTCAATTTCTGTAATTCGAAGATAAATCCCCGCTAATTACGCTTTCTTGTGCGTGTGCTATGTGTGAAGGCGAGCGAGGGAAAAACTTGGAAGAGAAGGAGTTGTGATGGAAACAACGTTTGATTCACGCGAAGAGGCGTTTTGTGACGCAGAAATTGTGAAAAGTTGGGACCTTTTTTCCTCTTAAATATACAAGAAATCAACAGACTTGATGGTTTTTTTTTTCCTTTAATTCTCTAAAAAGCGAAACCGACCTGATAGAATTGTGCTGTGTTTATATGTATCGAGTTTGAGAAACGGAATTTTGGTCATCACTGGTAAAGTAGGTGCCCGGATGCGTGTGCTGTGGGAGATAGAGAGGAGAGAGAGAGAGAGGAGAGGAGGGAGAGCTGAAAGTTGAAACAGAAGTGGGACATTTTTCTTTTCTTCTCATTTATGGCATTATCTGTCAACTTTTTCCCCACTGAAAGATACGTCAATTTAATTCTTTGGATTTATGTTTCTTATATTGTTTTAGATTTTTTTTTTTTGTGTTCTTTTGTTTATATCTATGTAATGTTGAGTAGTAAGAATCAATTTAGTCATGGTCCGGATCAATAATTTGTATTCTTCACTAAAGTAATAAAATTGTTTGCTTAATTTATTTATTTATATATATCATATTGGGAATGTTCTAAATGATAATTTTAAAATATTGTGAGAATGAAAAATTATTTTAAGCTTTTTGATCACGAAGATCTCATATAGACGCATATTCTTAATAGATATACACGAGATTCGTTTTTGAATCCTATGACAGGTGAAAATTTCATTATCTTTTAAATGCGGATAATTTTAAATGAAGTGATGTTACATGCTTTCTCGTAAAATGTAATTTTTACAATAATTCAATCCTTTAATATATGTGTAAAGATTTAAAGATATCACATATAAATAATACATAATTCATAATTAATAGTATAATATAATGTGTGTATGTATATATATGTATATATATTTAATTAAATTGATATTCCACATATGTTGTGCAATATATGTCTACACATTCGAATTTGATTTCAAATTGCTAACTCTACGTGATATATATGGCAATATACGATAATTGCTTTTTATTATACATGTACATATATTTTGTTGCACATATGCTACTACATATGTTATAATCACACCATATAAAATGTCTCAGTTTTCATTTTAGTTTATCCGAATTTAAATTACCAATATCTATTTTGAGAAAAAATAAGAGATATTAAATACAGTTAACACATTTACTTTATTCGATCTCTATTTTTTATCTCTCTACTTAAACACACTAAACAAAAATTTCTAAAATCCTATATCATTTACCAAGTGTGACATTTTGGTTGGGACAGAGGAAGTAATATTTATGTCGTCTACTCGAGAAATGATAGTTTATTGATTTTCTTTGAAATAAATCTCTACTGAATATCATATTTGCTCTATGTAAGGGTAATATGGACAGTATACATATGTTACCTTTTTATTATTATTACCTAAGGAAGTCCAACTAGTTTTATTAAATTGGTTTTAATTAAGTGAAGTTGCAGACCCTTAATTCAAGGGTAAACAATAATAATGGTTCCTAAGTCATAACTCATTCAAGTATTGTTAAAGGAATGGCCCATTATTTCTTTAAAATATCCAATATTTTCATAATAAGATTAAAATTTGTTAAAAGTATTTATTGGGCTAGCTAACTCTTTTTCTAAATTCAAAACGATGCGTGATTAACGGTTAAAGAAAGCTAAAATTTTCTATTCCAAACCTAAATTAGTTATATGTTTGTTTGTTGGGTCAAAGAGAATTACACCTGTCTGTCTGGTTGCTGTTCACAAATTTCCCAAAAAAGAAATTGTATTTTGGCCTACATAACGTATGAAATTTATTTTAGTATCCTTCACTTTCAATCTTTTATAATCTTATAAGACAATCTAGAGCTAAAAAATTAAAAAAGATGAGAAAGATATTATCATTTTATAAAAGAGGAAAATACAAGAAAATCTAGCGAAAATCTGAGGAGATTACAGCCTAATCCGATCCTTCAAAGGATCGAACCTCATTAAAATTTCAGACAAAAATTGAAAGAGAAAAACACCGATAAAAGACAGGGAAAAGATAAATGTACATAAATTGTACATACATAATACCCCTAAATTTTAAATTGAATTGGATCGACTTTATTTAAATTGATTTTATTACTAATTATATTATTTCCTTATTAAATTGCCCATATTATATTCTTAAAGATATAATTGAAAATTTGATTTGAAAATAAATAAAACTTAATCTTTTCCTAGATCTACAAATATCTAAATTTGAAAAAGTTAATTTTTTCCTAAATTATTACAGAATGATAAATATGTAATGTATTAATTTATTATAAATAAATCAATATTTATAAATTAATTTTAAATATAAAGTACCTAAAAAGTCCAATTATGTATCTCTCTCTACACTCTCTACTTAATTATATCCACACATTATAGATTGATTTGTATGATTATATTCCGCATTTAATCAACGAAAGCGCGTACTAATCACTCCAATCACCTGCAGTTTCATCTTTGCTCTTTTTATGTGTGTGAGAGAGAGAGAATGAGTGAGTGAGGGAGGGAGAGAGAGAGATCAGATAGTTAGTATCTGCTGCCTTCTACCAAGAAATTTTGAGTTGTATCGGGTTTCATTAAGGTAAACAAATTTCTTTCATCGGTTTTGATTTTAGATCAGAATTTGAATTTGATGATTTTGTTGTTACCCAGTTTAATTAAGAACTTCATTTCATTAATTCTCAGTCATTTTGTTGTTTTTCAACATCTATCATTCTTGATTACTGATTAAGCTCGTCGTATAATTAAACTCCACTATTAATTTTTCTTACATTAAGAATCTAAGATAGCATCAATCTCTTATTTTTTCGTGTTTTTCGATTTTCAAATTCTCAATCATTCTCTACAATTCCACCAAATGAATATCTCAAAACATAAAACTTGTGTGTATATATGTAACACTTGAGAATATTTTGGGAAAATAGAAGTCCAATATTAATTGGGATTTAATTGAAAATGTCGAATATTTAATTTATTGGGATTAAGTGACTTGCAGATGTTTATTATCTAAATAAATAAATAAATAAATAAATAAATAAATAAATAAATAACTATAAGTATGAATTTATTCGACAAAACTCCCAAATTAATTATCACATCTATGCATCATTATTACTTTATTAAGGGTCGATTAAACTTTAAATTCAAGTCTTGCTTATAAAAATTCTTAATTATCTTTCTATGCATACAAAGTCATATAATTTTTGTGAATTTACATAATATTTTTGTTTAACAAACCCCAATTAAATAAACTCTAAGGATGTGTCTTTTCATGGACAATGATGGAATACATATATTTTTTTACTTATTTTTCACTCTTTTTCACATGTTATGTAAGATGGATAACTTTTTTCACATAATATGAAAATTTTCCTCGACTGCCCATTTCCCCATTTTCACTCCAATTTATAATAATATTATTAGAAGCTATTGGTTTATTAATATATTTTCTCTTTTTTACCGTATATTTTTTTTTCATATTTTATCATGATAAATTTGTAAACAAATAAAATACCCTAATTCACATCTCATGCCTATATATATTTCTCAGAATGGTGCATTTCCAAGTCCACGCCCCAACATTCATAGCGCAATCTGTAGTCGAAATCTACCCTGCATGCAGAGACTTATTCCTGCACGTTAAATCTCAAGGAGGAGATATCAAGAA